>SZWC01008867.1:80087-98261 GCA_023375785.1 Penium margaritaceum
GGACACTGCCGTGTACGTCAGGTCGTCCTCCTTCCAGCCGCCCATGACGGTGATCATTGGACTCCAGCTCTCCGGTAGCGCCATGAGGAGGATCATGGCTTGCATGTTCTCATCAAGGTTCCAGTTCATCTGGCGAGCCTCGCCAAGGAGTCCTTCAAACTCCTGTAGGAAATCGGGGATTGATTCGCCCTCATTCACCCGCATGCTGATCAGCCGTTGTAGGATGAATAGTCTGTTCGCGAGGAAGGTGGATTGGTGCACGCGCTTGAGCTTGTCGTAAGCTTCGGAAGCCAGCGTGTACCCGGCAATGATGGGAACATACTTCTTGGCTATCGCGTTGCTGAGGAATGACATTACAATATCGTTTTGATCCATCCAAGCCTCATGCTCAGATGTGTCTTCCGTGGGAACCTGCTCCTCTCCCTTCAGTAGCTTGATGAAGCCGCGCACTTTCATCGCCAGCTCAAACTGCCATCTCCAAAGGGGGAAGTCAATCCCCTCGAAAATGGGGATTCCTCCCAGGTGTCCAAGACCTTGCGGCAGTGACATAGCACTCACATTTGCTCCAGTGGTCTGCCCTGTGGTAGCCACTGTTGAGCTTGAGGACTGCCCTGCGGCAACCCCCACTCCTCCCGATGGGTCAACCATTTTTGTTGCCCTTGTCTGCTTTCCACGTCTCTGCTGCGTTGAGGCCGATGTAGGCTGATGTTAGCTGATGTCTGCTACCGGTTTTAGGATGCAGATCTGTTGCTTACCCCTCCAGCCGATGTTCTCCTGCAGACAGAGAATAAATCTACACCAACACACCCAGGGTCTTGCCACCAAGGGCAGAGCTTGTCCTGGTTGGGACACAAGGGTCATGCCTCCAAGGGCAGAGCTTGTCCTTAGTCCCTGTGTGCTAAGTGCAGACCAAGCCGTTGGAGCTGATGAAGCTGATGGAGCTGATGGAGTTGATGGAGCCGGCGTGTGCACCTGGAGAGAGCGTACCAGAGTTGAGCGAAGCGTGCCTTACAACTGGTCAGTGTGGGCCCATAACCCTTTGTCAACCGGCCTGAGGCAAACGGACTAGAAAACAGGGCCGACACAATAGCACCTGCCGTCCGCTCCTAGCATTTCAGCTAGGAGAAGATATCACCCTCAGGATCACGGTTCCACACTGAGTAGTTCCTAGGCAATCACTTGCTAGCAACTGTGTCCACTTAACACTTGGTCACTTTCGCGCGAGGTGCTAGTCAAAGACTAACTCCTGGGGCTTAGACCAACCAGTGTCTTCTTTATACTGTTCCTTAGTTGGACAACTCTGTGAGGAGCATCTAAGGCCAGATTGTGTAATTAGAATGANGTACCAGAGTTGAGCGAAGCGTGCCTTACAACTGGTCAGTGTGGGCCCATAACCCTTTGTCAACCGGCCTGAGGCAAACGGACTAGAAAACAGGGCCGACACAATAGCACCTGCCGTCCGCTCCTAGCATTTCAGCTAGGAGAAGATATCACCCTCAGGATCACGGTTCCACACTGAGCAGTTCCTAGGCAATCACTTGCTAGCAACTGTGTCCACTTAACACTTGGTCACTTTTGCGCGAGGTGCTAGTCAAAGACTAACTCCTGGGGCTTAGACCAACCAGTGTCTTCTTTATACTGTTCCTTAGTTGGACAACTCTGTGAGGAGCATGTAAGGCCAGATTGTGTAATTAGAATGAGGAATGAGCCAAGTACATATAGTCCTAGGCTTGGCTTCTAAGGTGTGTGGGTAGTGACACTTTTGGGGTGGTCACTCCACACCACCTCACCAGTCCGCCAATTGGCGCATCCACTGACCGCCAAGTGGCGCACTCTCCTCATGTATGGAGAAATGTCTAAGAAACTTCCCCTGAGCTAGAAGGTCAAAAAACCTCCTGCGCACATCAAGGCTCAATCGCAGGACCTGTTGTCCCTAAGTCCAACATGCTATCCGTTGCGCTACACTTCTGGTGTCTCGCTTGGACTTGCACCACGAACAAGGTTTGGGGGACTTACTCCAAGGGAGCAGTGCATGCCCAACCTGTCCATCAACCCATAGCAGTGGCCATGGGGCATAGAAGAACAACAGTACCTTCGTCAAGAAGTCAGCACGTTGCATGTCAGTGCCAACCCAAATGAAAGAGATAACGTGTCGCTCCACCAGATCATGCACAAAGTGATGCTCAACCACAATGTGCTTTGTACAAGCTTGAAAGACACCAGAGTTCTCCGTCATGGCAAGAGCACTCTGGTTGCCGCAACGAAGCACAATGACGGGTACCGACCGGCCAAGCTCAAGGAACAGGCACTGCACCCATATCGCCTCAGCAACCTCTGCACCCAGAGCAACGTAATCTGCCTTCAATGAGCTACATGCAATGCAGCCCTGCTTCCCGCTGTGCCAAGACACTGCGGTCTCATCGAGCAAGAACACGTAACCAGTGCGACTGCGTCCATCTGGGCTTTAGGCCCAAATGGACACAGTCGGTGTAGCCGTCAAGGACCATAAAACACTACCAGCGAAAGCAGAGTCCGACATATGGTATAGAGATCATGTACCGCACCACTCGCACAGCCGCGTGAAGGGCTCTAGCGCGTGGAACCTGCAAAAACTAGGCAAGGAGGTTGACATCAAATGCAATATCAGGACGTGTGGTAGTGGCCACGTACATTAGTGATCCGATGAGACGAAGGTACGGGGTCCCATCTATTGTCTCCCCCAGCTGTGTGGGATCGTCCACCTTTAGGGCATCATGCCCGTCACGCGTGACAGGTGTGGAAGCCGTGGGCACTACGCCAAGGAGGTCGCTGAAGCGCTCCTCGAAAACACGTGCGTATCGGGCCTGATGCAGTGGTAGAGTACAATGTCTGCATTCTCGCACGATCTCCATTCCAAGAAACACCGTTGCAAGACCAAGGTCCTTCATCCTATAGGCAGTCTAGAGGAAAGCCTAGGCCTCCTTCACGGCCTCTAGTGAAGGAGACGTAATCAGAAGGTCTTCACCATAGACCAGGATAGCGGTGAAATGCTCAGGCGACCGTCAGATGAAGAGAGAGGGATCTGCCTCGCTCTGTACATAGTCCGCACGAGTCAGGGTGTCACTGATCTCTTGGTTCCACCACCGAAGAGATTGCTTGAGGCCGTGTAAGGACTTGCGCAAGCGCCAAACCTTGTCACTGTCCTCAAGGCCGGGTGGCTGAGCCATGTAAATCTCCTCATCCAGAGAGCCATGGAGGAACGCATTATTAACATCCATCTAGTACAGTTCCCAGTCATGCTGAGTCACTACACGGAATAGAGCTCGAGCTGAGGTCATGCGACTGATAGGGGCAAAGGTGTCAGTGTAATCGATGTCCTCAATCTGAGAGTACCCCTTGAGGACCAAGCGAGCCTTGTGGCGTTCCAGTGAGCCATCCGGCTTCACTTTCTTGCAAAAGACCCACCTGACCTGAATAGCCTTCCGCCCAGGTGGACGGTCAACTAGCTCATAAACTCCATGCTCTCGGATGGCGCGAAGATCATCCTCACAGGCAGTATGCCAAGCGTCAGCATCCTCTGACGATAGAGCTTCCCTCAATGTGCCCGGGTCAGGCGCCGTAGAGGGAGAGCTTTGTGTGGCGAGAGCGCATGCCTCAGTGCTAGCTCTGACGACCACAAGATTGGTTGCTGCATCACAAGCGATATGAAACTCGCGTAGGACGAGGTCGTGCCCTACGGGACACGCTAGATGTACCTATGTGTGCTCAGTGCGGACACTCAGGCATATGGCCTTTGTGTAGGGATCACCACCCGCGATGTTGCGAGCGGAGCACCTAGGTGCGGGACCAGACACTCGCTGAGCTGCAAAGTCCAATGGTCGAAGACGACTGCCAGGCTCACGGGAGTAACCCGGGCTCGAGGGGCGCACCTCAAGCTAAGGAACGGGCACAATCGCAGCTGCGGAGGGCTGAGGCAAGGTAGCTGGTGATGCCATGCGAGGAGATGTGGGTGTGGGAGACACGGGGCTTGGTGTGATAGTAGGAACAGGTGAGGCAGGTCTACACACAGAAGCAGGAGTGCCGGCGGACACAAGTACGGTCACAAGAGTACGCACAGGTACAGGATCATGGGTACCTATGGGGTGCGAGGGGTCAGGGTAGAAGCCGGTGGTGCTGGAGAGGACCGACAAGGATGATCGCTTGGTCATCAAGAGCTGGAGAAGTGGAGGGAGTTTGAACGGACACATCAGCCTGGCGAGCGGTGCTCGCAGGCGCAAACTCCCCCATACGTCGAGAAACCTCACACGTGGGAACGTGTGTAATGAACAGCGACGTGATCAAAGTCAGATCATGGTAGGTGAGGGACTCAAAGAAGAGCGCGTCGCTGGACTCAACAATATGACGATGAGCTTGGTCCCAAAAACGCTATGCCTTCGACCACAGGGAGATGTCGACAAAGGCACACAAGCGACCGCGCGGTGAGACATTGGACCCCTGCTGGTCCTCGGTGTACCACACAAAAGCCAAGGATCCCCAGACGCGAGTGAGACGCAAGCCAGCACGGTGGCCGAACCAGAGCTCATATGGAATGACGTGGTCCGACAGAGGATCGTGCAGGAGGCGGTTCCAGACCCAAGTCATGTAGGCGAAGCCTTAAAAAATGAAGGACTCCGGAAGACCACACTCAGACCGCACAACGCAAACTGCATCCTCCATGGTGCGGTTCCAGCGCTCAGAAACACCATTTTGCTAAGGAGTAGCAGGAGCGGAGACCTAGTGAAAAATCCCGTGCTCGGCAAAGAAGCTGTCCATCTCGTCAATAAAATCGCCGCCGCGATCCGAGCGGATGGTGTGGAGTGTGTGGCGGGACTCAAGCTCAGCCATCACTAGCCCGAAGCAAACCGCGAGAGCGGCTTCACTCTTGTAAAGCAGGTTGTAGACCCACCGCATCCGGGTGAAGTCACCAGTTAAGGTCAGGATGTATTTACCCTGATTGGACAGAGACTCGATAGGTAGGGGACCAAGAAGGTCCAAATGGACTAGCTTGAGAGGGCAAAGTTCGCGTGAACATGAGCCAGGGTTGGTGCAACGATGCATCTTACCCTGAGCGTAGAAGAGACAATCGGTCTTAGTTGGCTTCTCGAAAGAAGCCGCATCAAGACCGAGGGTGAGCTGTGTCAGAATGAGCTTCAACACAGTGTGGAAGCCCACATGACAGAGGTGGCAATGAAGCAATCGCTGGTGCTCAGCAGACAGAATACGAGTGACAAAAATACGAGCGGAAGGGGAGGGGGAGCAAGAAGCAGAAGACCGAGAGACACGATACATGTCATCCACAACAAAGGCACAAAGAACAACGCTACGAGTGTCAATAACACTCACAGTCGCGCATTCCGCAGTGTGCTCCACAGAGAGTCCCATCACTGTACATGCACGTACATAAAGCAAACTGAGCTCAAGGTCAGGCAAAAACAGCACCTCAGAAAGATACAAGGGGCTAGACGGACCATCAAAACATACGACCCCAATACCCTAGACTGGCAAGGGCTGACCAGAGCCTGTGCGGACGGAACAAAGAGACACAACAAGGCCAAGAACAACAAAATCACGAGGACGGTAGGTCATGTGATGAGTGGCACTGGAGGCGATGATCCAAGTGCCACCGGAATCACGACTAGAGGACGTCACTGTACAACGGACAGACGTTGGGCAGCAAGTAGGGAGGAACAACAAAGGGTACAAAGGTGAGACTAATGAATCCAATCCGTACAGTCAGGTCCATCGTCATCACATGCCGACTGTGCCCCCCCACACGAGTTATCCCGAGTCACAAGAACAGACGAAAATACCACCCGGCTGAAAGTGAAGACAGAAGGTGTCAGAGCTCGGCCATGGTGCGGTCACGTGGGTCTGGATCGCCGCTGGTCACCGGTGGTAAAGCGGGAACTACTGCGGTCATGGTCGCCGCACGCCCGGAGGATGTGTTGCTCAGCGTAGACCGTAGTGCGTGTGCAGACTGGAGCCCGCGAGTAATCCGTGCCCAATCAAGCGGCTGCTGGCACTTGGTGTAGCGATTTGCGCCTCCACAGTTGTAGCAGTGAACGGAGCGTCCACTTCCACCGCCCCGATGACGGCTGCTTTTGCAACTGCTGGTGGCCAGAGTTGCGCCTCCGTCGTCCCTTCTTCCCCTGTGTTGCTGCCGCGACGCCCTGTGTCAGAGTCAGTGTAAGCGGGATGGAAGGGAGGAGGAGGACCTGACAGAGGATGGAGCAGTCTGCAGGAGGAGCGTCGATGGTGATGCAACAACTAATGCAGCAATGGAGGTCTCCTGATGAGTCGCGGCTGCCTCACGCGCAAAAGTCACCTGGAGGAAAGAGTTGGTGCGCCCAGGGAAGAAGCAGCAGTGGGGTCGAAAAAGGCTCGAGCATAGCGTCGCTGTACCTTGTGAAGATGTCTCTGTGCTCAAGGCGAATCCCGAGCATGATCGTGCGGAGCACCCACAGCTGTGCACCTCCTCAGGTCCCAAGACGTGTGTAAATGCACATGGCACATTGCCAGTAGTCAGCTGCAGGCTCGGCAAGCCCCTGACAAAGGGAATGAAAAGCACGGATGTGCGCGGCGCACGTGGCGTACGTCTTTGCAGTAAGCAGGGATAATGCTAGGTCCGAGCCCTCGCGTGGATCAGCGCCGATGCCTGTGCCCGCCTCGCCAAGGAACGAGCGCAAGTCGACGACGGTCTCGCGCGGCATGGCGTAGAGAAGTCCGCGCATCGCTCTAGCCGCTGTTAGGACCTGTGCTCGGTCCGTAGTCTGATACAGACTGTGGTAGTAGGGCCACATGCCCTTTGAAGTGGCCCTGACCTGGAAGAGGATCTCCCAGCAGTCAAAGTCGTCCTCACTGACATACCGTGGGGACGGTGTCTTGAAGTCCTTGGGTTGCCACTCCGTAGGGAGAGCAACCATAGGCTGGGAAGGACGGGGAATGGGAAAGATGCCGGGAAGAGGGAAGTTGTTGGGGTGGATATCATCCGACGATCGCAACTCAAGACAGCAAGATGTGTGTGGGGGCCGAGAGCTCGTCTGAAGCTGGCGGAGACGCTCTTGAAGCAAACGAATCTCGCCCTCGGAGAAGTCGCCCTCCATGCATGGCATGTCTTGATCCTCGTCCCAAGGATCAAGAGGTGACGGGTCAGCTCTAGCTCCTGTCTCTGGTGCTGGAGCTGACTACTGTGTCGAGGGTCTACCCCAATTGCTTCGTCAGAGGTCTGTCATGGAGTCGTGGAATGTCCTCAAAGAAGCTCGGTGAGTGTACGGATGGTGTGAGTCTGTTCCCGCTGCAACGACGTATCTCGACATGCTGGCTTCGTAGGTCCTCAATAGCCTACGAACGTGGGCTCATGAAGCCTGAGGAGGAAGAAGAGGGATCTAGTACCCTTTTTCCTTTCTCGCCGGACGGAGCCATGTCGTCGCTCATTATGGGCCGAAACGTCAACGTGGTCCAATTGCAAAAACGTGAGTGTTTCTTGAGGTGTTAAAACGCTGGCAACTTTGACCCTCCGACCAAAAACTTCGCTAAGGCAAGTGCTGATGTCAGAAGGAAGTTGCTAACGTCAACATGACCTAATGTTGTCATCAAGGAAAATGTTGATGTCAGCTCACCTTCCTTCCTTCTAGTTTGTTTTGTGTCAGCCTTCGCGGTTGCTGTGCGAGTAGGCAGCCGCTCCGCAGCAGCCACGCGGAAGCTGCACAGAAGCTGTGCAGCAGCTTCCACTCTACTGCTGCTGCTGCTATGCGGCAGCTGCAGCAACAGCCGTACGGCTGCTTGCGGGGTGGCTGCCTGGCGGCTAGGTACACGACCATGGCAGCAGCTGCGCACTGCTGCTGCTGCTGCATGTTGCGGCTCCTGCACACTGTTGCCGCCGCCGCGCGCTACCGTCGCTGGTGGTACTGCGTTGCTGCTGCCGCCGCTACTGCTGCCACTGTTGCTACGCTGCTACTGTGCTCCTGCCTCTGCGTGCTGCTACTCTGCTAATGCCGTCGCGTGCTGCTCTTGTCACCGCACGCTGGTGCTGTCCTGCTACTGCCGCTGCTCATTGCTGTTGCTGTTGCATGTGCCAATGTCGGCAGCTGCTGTTGACGGTAGTCTACTGTAGCTGTCGATTGTTGCCGCTAGCGGCTACTGCTGATACAGTCTCATGTGGTGATGGTGAGCGACACAGACGGCGATCCGCTGTCGTCGTCAATAGGTCCCTGTGGATCTGCTACAGCGGTGACTCTCACTGCTGCTGCTTTGTTGCGTCTCTACTGCACAGCTCGGTGAGAACTGTCTCACCGCTCTGATACCATGAGAAGATGCGTGGAAGCTTCCTAGCCACACAGCCGCCGACTAGGCGTCAGTGCCGTGTTAGACGGTGATGACAATCACAAGTCGTGCACACGACAAGGGTTTGGCTAGGAGACACAAGGCAAAGTGTTCGAATGCTTCAATAGCATTTGCAGAGAGAAATAACAAAGGATAGGTTCATGGCATAAGTACCTGCCACAGCGAACGGCGGGTGTCGCACGCGGTACTGCAAGATCTGTCCTAAAACCGGTCCAAAACCACTATTTTGGCCATAACTCTGCGCAAACAAATCAGAACACTACGGCGTGTGAACCTAGACGTGTAGGGTCAAAAGCCGGAAGTTACAACTGGTCACATGCATGCATTCGGCACCAAACGATGGATACACAATGCAAAAGGACGAAGAGATTAGATACGCACTATGTCCAAAATTATAGCTGGCGTGCCCGGCCCTAAAAAATTGGAACGTCGTGCCCAGTACGGACCAAATTAAAGCCGTAATATCCACAGGTCGAAAAAGAGGAACGTCGTATCCACACAGAAAAGCTATGTCGTCGCTGCATGAAATGCAGCGTCGGAATGCTGACGTCATCCAGCTCCTCGAACAATCACAAACCCCTCTTTTGAGGTGTTTTTGATTGTTCAAGGGAGGGGTTTGCGTGGCGTTTGTGTGGGGGATCTGAGACATGAGAAGATGCGTGGAAACTTCTTAGCGACACAGCCGTTGACTGGGCGTCAGTGCCTGGTCAGACGGTGACGACAGTCACAAGTCGTGCACGCACCGGCAAGGGTCTGGCTAGGATCCACGAGGCAAAGTGTCTGAATGCTTCAATAGCATTTGCAGAGAGAAATGACAAATGACAGGTCCATGGCATAAGTACCTGCCGCAGCGCACGGCGGGTGTCGCACGCGGCAGTGCAAGGTCTGTCCTAAAACCGGCCCAAAACCACTGTTTTGGCCGTAACTCTGCGCACACATGTCAGAACGCTACGTCGTCTGAACCTAAATGTGCAAAATCACAAACCGGACGCTACAGCTGGTCACATGCACGCATCTGGCATCAAACGGTGGATACAAAATGCAAAAACATGCAAATCAGGCCCACGGCCAGTCCACCGATAAAGTCCTGCGTGCTGCAAAAAAAACTGCAAGATGTCCCGGGTAGCGTCCAGAGCTCTGGAACGGCATTCAGTCAGCTCCAAGCTGGTAGTCCGCCACCAGATGACACACCGGTACCACCAGGGTCCGCATCAGGGATCTGCACAAGGATGGACACGGCGGAGTGGTCACAGTAAACTGTACAGGTTAACAGGAACGTCACAAATCACAACACTCCCCCATGACCCGATGGTACGCATGTCCATACACGTGCAGCACTGAGACGAACACGATAACAAGTGCAACGACAGATGTGACACAGACACACACACCACGCCACACTCAACCACTTTCATGCAAGGGACGCAGTCCAACAAAACCAATGGCCACCAGGAACGTTCCGCGTGGCAGTGCCTTTGTGAAGAACTCAGCACGGTTCATGTCTGTGCCTACCCAAATGACAGAGATCACGTGTCGCTCCACCAAATCACGCACAAAGGGATGCTCAACTGCAATGTGCTTTGTGTGAACATGAAAGACACTAGAGTTCTCCGCAATGACAAGAGCACTCTGGTTGTTGCAACAAAGCGCAATCGCAGGTACTGACTGAACCAGCTCAAGGAACAGGCGCTACAGCCACATCGCCATAGTAGCTCCTGCACCCAGAGCAACATACTCTGCCTCCGATCAGCTACGTGCAATGCAGCCCTGCTTTCCGCTATGCGAGGACAAAGCGGTACTGCCGAGAAGAAACACGTAACCGGTACAACTGCGTCCATCTGGGCTCCAGGCCCAGACGCTGTCAGTGTAGCCATCAAGGACCACCGCACACTCCCGGCAAAAGCAGAGTCCAAGGTACGGTGTGGAGACAATGTACCGCACCACTTGCAAAACCGCATGAAGGGCTTTGGGGCGTGGAGCCTGCGAAAACGGGATGAGGAGGTTGAGAGCAAATGCGATGTCAGGATGTGTGGTAGTGGCCAAGTACATCAGAGATCCGATGAGACGGAGGTACAAGGTCACATCCACTGTCTCCCCTAGCTGCGTGGGATCCTCCACCCTCAGGGCGTCTTGCCCGTGACGTGTGAGGGGTGTGGAGGCCGTGGGCACTGCGCCGAGGAGGTCGCTGAAGCGCTCCTTCACAACCCGTGCATATCGGGCCTGATGCAGTTGTAGAGTACGACGTGTGCGATCTCGCACGATCTCCATGCCAAGGAACACCTCTGCAAGACCAACGTCCTTCATCCTATATGGAGTCTGGAGGACAGCCTTGGCCTCCTTCACGGCTCCCAGTGAAGAAGACGCGATTAGAAGGTCATCGACATAGACCAGGATGACAGTGAACCGCTCAGGCGTACGTCGGATGAAGAGAGAGGGATCTGCCTCACTTTGTATATATCCCGCATGAGTCAGAGTCCCAGTGATCTCCTGGTTCCAACACCGAGGAGAGTGCTTGAGGCCGTACAAGGACTTGCGCAAGCGCCAGACCTTGTCACTGTCCTTAAAGCCAGGTGGCTGAGCCACATAGATCTCCTCATCCAGAGAGCCATGGAGGAACACATTGTTCACATCCATGTGGTGTAGTTCCCAGTCATGTTGAGCCACTACACCAAAAAGAGCTCGAGCTGAGGTCATGTGACCGACAAGGGCACAGCTGTCAGTGTAATCCATGCCCTCAATCTGAGAGTACCCCTTGACAACCAAGCAAGCCTTGTGGCGTTCTAGTGAGCCATCTGGCTTCACTTTCTTGCGAAAGACCCACTTGACCTGAATTACGTTCCTCCCAGATAGAAGGTCGACTAGCTCGTAAACTTCGTACTCTCGGATGGCGCAAAGCTCATCCTCGCAGGCAGCACACCACGCATTAACATCCTGTGATGAGAGAGCTTCCCTCAATGTGCCCGGGTCAGGCGCCAAAGAGGGGGAGATCTGTGTGGTAAGAGAGCACGCCTCGGTGCTTGGTCTGACGACCACAAGATCAGCTGATGCATCACAAGCAATGTGAAACTCACGAGTGACAAGATTGTGCCCTACGGGACACGCTGGGTGTATTTTGTGTGCTCAGTGCGGACACTTAGGCCTAGGGCCTTTGTGCCGGGATCGCCACTCGCGATACTACGAGTGGAACTCCTAGGTGCAGGACTAGGCACTCGCTGAGTTCCGGAGTCCAACGGTTGAAGACGACCGCCAGGCTCATGAGAGTAACCTGGGATCGAGGGTCACACCTCAGGCTCAAAAACAGGCACAAGCGCAGTTGGGGAGGACTGAGGCAAGAGAGCTGGTGATACCGTGCGAGGAGATGCGGGTGTGGGAAACACGTGACTCGGGGTGACAGTAGGAGCAGGTGAGGCAGGGCTACGCACAGAGGCAGGAGTACCGGCGGATACATTTACGGTCACAGGAGTACGCACAGGTGTAGGATCATGGGTACGTGAGGGATATGAGGGAACCGGGGTAGAAGCCGGCGGTGCTGGAGAGGTCTCTGGGCCGACACCAATGATTGCTGGGTCATCAAGAGCCGGAGACTGCAAAGTAGAGGGAGCTCGAACGGACACATCAGCCTCGCAAGGGGTACTCGCAGGCACAGACTACCCCATCCGGTGAGAGACCTCACACGTAGGAATGTGTGTGACAAACAGCGACGTAATCGATGTCAAATCACGGTAGGTGAGGGACTCAAAGAAGAGCGCGTCACAGGACTCAACAATGCAACGACAAGTAGGGTCCCAAAAGCGCCAGGCATTCGACCGCGGGGAGATGCCAACAAAGGTGCACATGCGGCCCCGCGGTGAGACCTTGAACCCCTGCTAGTCCTCGGTGTACCACACAAGAGCCAAGGATCCCTAGACGCGAGCGAGACATAGGTCAGCACGGTGACCAAACCAAAGGTCATACGGTGTAACATGGTCCGGAAGGGGACCGTGCGGGAGGCGGTTCCAGACCCAAGTCATGTAGGCAAAGCCCTCAAAAGTGAAGGACTTCGGGAGACCGCACTCAGACCGCATAGGGTGAGCCACATCCTCCATGGTGCAGTTCCAACGCTCAGAAACACCGTTCTACTGAGGAGTAGCAGCCCGGGACCTGGTGAGAAATCCCGTGCTCTGCGAAGAAGCTATCCATCTTGCCTAGAAACTTGCCACCACGATCTGAGCGGAAGGTTTGTAGAGTGTGGCGGGAATGAAGCTTAGCCATCACTAGCCAAAGGCAAACCGCAAGAGCGGCGTTACTCTCATGGCGTAGGCTGTAGACCCACCGCATCCGGGTGAAGTCATCAGTCATGGTCAGCATGTATTCAACTCGATCGGACAAAAACTCGAAAGGAAAAGGACCAAGGAGGTCCGAATGGACTAACTTGAGAGGACGAAGGGCGCGAGAGCGGGAGTCAGGGTAATTGCAGCGATGCATCTTACCCTAGGCACATAAGAGGCAATCGGTCTTGGGCGGCTTCTCGAAAGAAGCTACGTTACGACCGAGAGAGGGCTGTGTCCGAATGAGCTTCAACATAGTGTCGGAGCCCACATGAACAGACGGCGATGAGCAATCGCTGGTCATCAGGAGACAGGACACAAGTGAGAAAAACACGATCTGAACAAGAGGAAGAGCAAGGAGCGGAAGTCCGGGAGACACGATAAAGATCATCCACAACAGAGGCACAGAGAACAATGTTGCGAGTGTCAATAGCAGTCGCTTTTGCGGACTCGGCAGTGTGCTCCACAGAGAGCCCCATCAGTGTGCAAGCACTGACAGAAAGCAAACTGAGCTCAAGGTCAGGCACAAAGAGCACCTCGAAAAGATACAAGGGGCCAGAAGTACCATCAAAACGCATGACCCCAACACCCTGGACTGGCAAAGACTGACCAGAGCCTGTGCGGACAGAACGGATAGACGCAACAGGGCCAAGAACAACAAAATCACTACGACGACATGTCATGTGATGAGTGGCACCTGAATCGATGATCCGAGTGTTGCCGGAATCACGACTAAAGGACGTCACTGTACAACGGGCAATGGAACACTTGCCCTCGGATGGACGTTGGGCTGCATGTGGGGAGGAACGACGAAGGGCACAACGGTGAGACTCATGAATCCAATCAGTGTAGTCAGGCCCATCGTCATAACATGCCGAATATGCCCCCCAACACGAGTCATCCCGGGTCACCAGAATAGACGGACCGACAGTCTGTGAACCACCCGGCTGTGAAAACACACTAGCACCTCCCTAAAAGCGGAGCGCCAGAAGGTGGAAGAGCTTGGCAATGGTGTGGTCACGTGGGTCGGGGTTGCCGCTGGTCGCCGGTGAAGAAGCGCGATCTGCTGCGGTCATGGTTGCCGAGCGTCCGGAGGATGTGCTCCTCGATGTATACCAAAGTGCGTGTGCTGCGTGGAGCCGGCAAGTAATCCGTGCCCAATCGAGCGGCTGCTGGCACTCGGTGTAGCGATGGGCGCCTCCACAGTTGTAGCAGTGAACGGAGCATGCAGTGCTACTGCCCGATGACGGCTGTTGCTGGCCCGAGCCGTGCTTTTGTCACCCCTTCTTCCCTTGTGCTACTGCCGCGACACCCTGTGTCTCAGTCGGTGTAATCGGGGTGGAAGGAGAGGAGGATGACGATGTGGAGGATGGAGAAGGGGTCTGTAGGAGGGGCGTCGGTGGTGATGCAACGACTGCTACAGTAATGGAAGTCTCCTGATGAGCCACGGCTGCCTCACGGGCTAAAGTCACCTGAAGGAAAAGCTGGTGCCCCATGGAAGAAGCTGAAGTGAGGCCAAGAAACACTTGAGCACGGCGTCGCTGTACCACGTGAAGATGTCGGTGTGCTCAAGGTGAACCCCGAGCATGATCGTGTGGAGTGCCCACAGCCGTGTACCTCCTGAAGTCTCAAGGCGCATGTAGATGTGCATAACGCGTCGCCAGTAGCCTAGTGCGGGCTCGGCAGGCTCCTGGCAAAGGGAGTGAAAGGCACAGATGTGTGCAGCGCGGGTGGCGTGCATCTCTGCAGCAAGCAGGGACAACGCTAGGTCCCAGCCCCCACATGGATCAGCGTCGGTGCTTGTGCCCGCCTCGTCAAGGAACGGGCGGAAGTCAACGACGGCCTCGTACGGCATGGTGTAGAGGAGTCTGCGCATCGCCCTAGCCGCTGTAAACACCTAAGCTCGGTCTATAGTCTGATACAAACTGTGGTAGTAGGGCCACGCGCCCTTTGAAGTGGCCCAGACCTACAAGAGGATCTCCGAGCAGTCAAATCCATCCTCGCTGACATACCGGGGGGGGCGACGTCTCGAAGTCCTTGGGTTGCTGCTCCATAAAGAGAGCAACCACAAGCTGGGAAGGATGAGAGATGGGAAAGACGTCGGGAAGAGGGAAGTCGCTGGGGTGGAGGTCAGGCGACGACCGAGGCTCTGGAAAGCGAGATGTGTGTGGGGAACGAGAGCTCGTCTGAAGTTGACGGATACGCTCCTAAAATATACGAATCTCGCGCTCGGGGGAGTCGCCCTCCATGCCTGGCATGTCTGGATCCTCGTCCCAAGGCTCAGGAGGTGGCTGGTCGGCTCCAACTCCTATCTCCGGTGCTGGAGCTGATTGTAGTGTAGAGAGTGCGACACTGGCCGCGCCCTCAGAAGTCTGTCGCGGAGTCGTGGAATGACCTCGAAGGAGCTCGGTGAGTGTATAGATGGCGTCAGTCTGCTCGTGCTGCAGTCGACGCATCTCGTCTTGCAGGCTCCGCAAGTCCTCAATGGTCTGCGAACATGGGCTCATGACCCCTGAGGAGGAAGAAGAGGGATCTATCACCCCTTTTCCCTTCTCGTCGGACGGAGCCATGGTGCCGCTCATTATGGGCTGAGACGTCAAAGTGGTCGAATTGCAGAACCGTGAGCGTTTCTTGAGAAGTTGAAACGCTGGCAACTTTTGATCCTCCGACCAAAAAATTCACTAAGTCAGGTGCTGACGTCAGCAGAGATTTGCTGACGTCAGCAGAAATTTGCTGACATCAGCAAAACCTGATGACGTCAGCAAGTCAAGATGCTGACGTCAGCTTGCCCCCCCTCTTTTTTTTTGCTGTCAAACCTCGCGACTGTTGCGTGAGCTGGCGGCCGCTCCGCAACTGCTGCGGGGGAGCTGCGCAGAAGTTGCACAGTAGCTTTCGCTCGGCTGCTGCTGTTGTTGCGTCGTCAGCTGCAGCAGCAGCCACGCGGCTGCGTGCGGAGTAGCCGCCTGGCCGCTGCGCGTGCGGCTGTGGCAGCAACCGCGTGCTCTTGCTACTGCATGCTGCGGCTGCTGCACGCTGCTGCAGCCGCCGCGCGTTGCTGCCACTGCTGCTGCTGCTGCTGTGCTGCTGCAGCTACTGCCGCTGCTGCTGCGCTGCTATTGTGTCGCTGCCAGCGCTGCTGCTGCTGTTGCCGTTGCTCGATGCGGCTGGCGTCTGCAGTCTCACGTGGTGATGGTGAGCGACGTCGACACCGGTTTGCTGTCGTCGACGGGTCCCTGTGGATCCGCTGTAGCTGTTGCTCTCACTGCTGCTGCTGTGCTACGTCTCTGCTGTGCAGCTCGGTGTGAACTGTCTCACTGCTCTGATACCATGAGAAGATGCGTGGAAGCTTCCTAGCGGCACAGCCGCTGACTGGGCGTCAGTGTGGGTAGACGGTGACGACAGTCACAAGTCGTGCACGCACCGGCAAGGGTTTGGCTAGGAGACACAAGGCAAAGTGTCAAAATGCTTCAATAGCATTTGCTAAGAGAAATGACAAATGACAGGTCCATGGCATAAGTACTTGCCGCGGCGCACGGCAGGTGTCGCACGTGGCAGTGCAAGGTCTGTCCTAAAACTGGCCCAAAACCACTTTTTTGGCCATAACTCTACGCACACATGTCAAAACGCTACGCCGTCTGTACCCAAACGTGTAGAATCACAAACCGGACGCTACGACTAGTCACATGCATGCATCCGTCATCAAATGGTGGACACTCAATGCAAAAGCATGCAAATCAAGCTCACGACCAGTGCACCGATAAAATCTTGCGTGTTGTAGAAAAAACTGCAGGAGGTCCCGGGTAGCGTCCGGAGCTCTAGAACGGTCTTCAGTCAGCTCCAAACTGGTAGTCCACCACCAGATGACGCAGCGGTACCACCAAGGTCCGCATCAGGGATGTGCACGAGGATGGACACGGCCGAGTGGTCACAGTAAACTGTACAGGTCAACAGGAACGTCACAAATCACAACAATGCTGACGACATCAAGCTCCTCGAACAATCACAAACCCCTCTTTTGAGGTGTTTGTGATTGTTCGAAGAAGGGGTTTGCGTGGGGTTTGTGTGGGGGATTCGAGACACCTCTGCAAAGCGAAGGCATCTGCTGGGCCTTGTTACCGCAGGGCCTAGCAAATGCTCGCGCAAAGAAAATAAAACCCTCAACCCCAAACTTGCATTCAGCGCTGGGTCTGAAAGTATTTAGTATGCAAACCAATCTGGTTTGTATGCCACAGGAAAAAAAGGTCGAATATTTAAATGGACGTTTTTGCTCGATGGCGATAGAGCGATGACCCCTTTTCTTTGTTTTGTTTTTTACGACGCGCAAACCTTCTATTACAATGCAGGGTTTCATGTTTTGCACGGGCTCCGCCCGTACAAAACATGGAAAACCCTTAACCATAATAAGGGGTTTGCGCATAAAGAAAAAACAAAAGGGTCATCGCTCCATCGTGATCTTGCGAGGGAGTGATTGACGCAATCGAGCGAAGGTCACATGACCCTCGTTGCCATGCTCGATCAGCGCAGCATGTGGCTGATCGCGCATGGCGAGTGAGGCCGGACACATCGTTTCGTTTTTCAAACATGTGGGTATGTCGTGTCAGAGTTTAGACTCGCGGGTATGCCAGCTTAACAGTTAGTGCGGTGTGGGTATCCGAGCTATTACGCCAATGCAAAAACATGCAAATCAGGCCCACGCCCAGTCCACCGATAAACTCTTGTCTGCTGCATAAAAACGACAAGAGGTCTCGGGTAGCGTCCCGAGCTCTGGAACGGTCGTCGGTCAGCTCCTGGCTGGTATTCCGCCACCAGATGACGCACCGGTGCCACCAGGGTCTGCAGTAGGGATCTGCAGGAGTATGGACACGACAGAGTTGACACAGTAACCAGTATTTTTCGACAGGATTGTCACAAATCACAACAGACACGGCCCGTTACAGGAGTACAATCACCATAAGCTATTTACTCTAGTTTTCCTACCTCCCCAAATTATATTTTTGTTTTGACCTCATCCCTGTGAAGTAGACACGTATTGCTTGACGTAACACCAATTTTTGCCTTTGTTTAAAAGATTGTACATATGCACTTGATAGCTCTGCAACTTGTTGTTAGTGTTTGACACACACGCAAGTGACCTCTTGTCTCTGCCCACTCACTCACTCACTCACTGCAGGAGATTGAACGCCATTGAAGCCATGGTCCAAGCAAGGCTATGCGAGTGCAAAGCAAGAGTGATCACAGCCATGCTCGTCCCCTTCTGTGGTGGGACCATGCAATTCTCAGTGGTTGAGTTTGAGCCACTTGGTGGTTGAAATCTGAGGGATTACCTGAGTTGGTGCATGCACCACATACGCTCGTGGTCGATGTGGTTTTCTGGAAATATGTTCATGCATGCTGTGCAGGTTGTTTGGTTCTTGCCCGGGTTGCTGATCCTACGGGGCCACACACTCAGTCGCTCTGAGGTGTGAGAAATCGCGGCGGCATTTTGCCGACCGGTCAGGTTCGACCC
>SZWC01008868.1:15435-32391 GCA_023375785.1 Penium margaritaceum
TCTCTCTCTCTCTCTCTCTCTTTATCTCTCTCTCTCTCTCTCTCCCTCTATCTCTCTCTCTCACCCCCTCTTTCTCTCTCCCTCTGCCTCTCTTTATCCCTCTCTCATGTTGTTTTTTTTCACATCCTCATTGTGCTTTTTTGTGTCCTCTCGCCTTGTGTACATTAGCGTGCAGATGATTGATGGCAAGATTCGACGTTGCTGTAGTGTCATGCGGTGTAACCGATGCTCGCTGAAGCCTACTAGTAGTTTGCTGGAGCCTCCTCTCCACGACGACGTGCTAAGCTCCATCGGCAGGCCTCCTTGGCGGTTGGGTCGCCGGCGGTCACTTCCACTGTAGATATTATTTGTATGCGTCAGGCACTGGATCTGACTGTATCGTTCCTTCTGTA
This sequence comes from Penium margaritaceum, assembly GCA_023375785.1. NCBI lineage: Eukaryota > Viridiplantae > Streptophyta > Zygnematophyceae > Desmidiales > Peniaceae > Penium > Penium margaritaceum. The sequence continues at coordinate 15,828 of SZWC01008868.1, forward strand.
GTGTCATGCTTTGCCTTGGGTCCATGTCTTGTGTTGCATGGCACTGTTTGGCATCATGGACCATCCTAGGCACTGCCTGGGGTCAGGCAGCCATAACTCTTTGCTGTTGTTTTTCTAGCTGATTTTGACTGCACGATTGCGTTTGCAGCAACTGTATTTTGGTATGGCCAAGTTTTGAAGCAAAACGGATGACGCTCCGGTTTTGGGCTGTTGGTCGTCTGGTAGGGCTCACCAAGAAAACCCAGCCCGTTAGAAAATAGGACTAGGACTATTTTTTGATTTGCTGGTTAGCTGATTTACAAGTTCTACAAATTTGGGGGGGAGCTAAAACTTGGAGGGGTCTCCCATTGTTGCTCATTCTTCATTCCTAATTAGTGACTGTCATTTTTCAACTGCTTTCTGGTATAAACGCATATTTCTGAGTAACAAACCCTGAGCTTCCAAACCTTAGACTATAGAGCAGCAGAGTGAGGAGGCAGCAAACTTAAGCAACGAGTGTGGAAGCCCGCACACTGCATCAACAACGCTGCTGCCCGAACCTGCTGCCTAACCTTTCTTCCTTGGTATGAGAGCCAAAGCGTAGCAACATTAGTAGAAGACTGGCGTACAGGTGCTAGACAATGCCGGTAGACCCCCATACGCGCCAGTGCAGGGGAAATGCTGCCAAATTTTCCCGACAGCATTGACACGCCTGGTGGCGCCGTCACAATTTCTCCCATGGCCACTAGGCAAGGGGAAATTCTGCTAGATTTTTTGCCAGTAGTACTGCCCCAACGTGTAACGTGAAGAGGTAAGTAGCAGGCCGCATCCGACACCTGCGGGTGATAACACACGTGGCGACCTCATCCACGTGCAGCGACGGGCACCAGTGAGCAACAGAAGCAGCCTGCAGCAACAGCAGCGGTAGGTAACAACAGCGAGCATTGGCAACAGAAGCCAACAACAGCAGCCGGACGTAGCAGAAGCTTGCAGCAGCAACAATAAGCGGCAGTAGCAGCAGCTAGCAACAACATGCAACAGCTTGCAAAAGCAGCAACAGCCCGCAATAGCAAGCAACAGCGGCGGATAGGATTAGCAACTTGTAGTAGCAACAGTAGCGACAAGGAGCAACAGTAGCAAGAGCGAGTAATAGCAACAACAACCTGTAGTAGCCGCAGCAACAATCAACAACAAGTAACAGTAGCGACCGGCTACAACTGCAATAGCAGCGAGTAGTAGTCGGCAGCAGCCAGCAGCAGCTGCTATTCCTCGCAGCCTGTAACTCGCCGCGAGCGGTGGGCTACAAGTAGTAAGCCTCCTGCTTGCTGTAAGTAGTAGAGTGCGGGCAATGAGTAGCGAGCTCGTTGCTCGCAGCCTCCTGCTTAGACAGAGTAGCAAAGCTCAATGTGCCAGAAAAAAAGGGGACAAAAAGACAAAAAAAATTCCCCACCCGAGCAACAGCTGCCATAGTTGGTGCAGCAGCCACAGTAGCCACAAGAGCATGCAACATTAGCAACAATAGTAGTAGCCACAACACCAGTAGCAGCAACTGCAACAACACCTACAGTAGTAGTAGCAGCAGCAATAGTAGTTGTTGCTGCCACAGTTGCCGCAGCAACAGCAGCTGCTACTACAAGAGCAGTTGCAACAACAGTAGCAGTAGTAACGGGAGTAGTGAAACGTAATGGCAGCAGTAGCAACAACAACGGTAGCAACATCAACAAGAGAAACCACTGCAACTGTGTAGCAGCGACCTCAACAACGGCTGCTACTGGTGTTAGCATCTAGCCGCTGACGTCAAAATTGACGTCAATACTAACATCATCAGCACAAAAAGGGGAAGGGGGGAAAGAAACTCTATAGCAATAGCAGCAGCAGATAACGTAATAGCAGCTACTGATGCAAGCCGTCCTTGGTTGACGTCCATACTAACAATAGCATCACAAAATAAAACAAAAAAACAAAGAGATCGAAATGTATGGCTATTAGCCCCCGTGGGGAGGGGTCCTCCTCCGTTGGGGGGACCCCCAGGTGGGGTACCTCCCCTCTTCTTATAGCAGCTGCAACAACTACAACAATATCAGCAGAAGTAGCAACAACAGCGGCGGCAGTAGCAGGAGCAACGGCAGCAGTAAGAGAACAAACACCAGCAGCAGCAGCTGTAACAGCAATAGCAGCACTAGCTGTAATAACAACAACAGCAACAATAGTAGCAGCAGTGGTCGTAGCAACAGCAGCAACAGCAGCAATAACAGCAATGGTAGTAGCAACAGCAGCCCACAGGCGTCGTCACTGGTACCTGTGACCCCCTGACTGCCATTCAAGAACAACTAGCCACCCTGATGCAGCAGCTTGCAACACTACAGCCACTGGCCTCACAGACTGCCACCAGTGTCCCTCCTCCATTTTTTCCTCCATGTCACGCGAGCCCTGATGTGTCTGCTACCACGCACTACCTGGCATAGCAACATACTCAGCGCCAGCGGCGGATAGTGACTGCCGTACTTGGCCCCACTCTAGACGCTCGCCTCAAGCATATGGACTTTGAGATGCCGCCCCGCCGCTTCAGGCCGGCAAGCAGTTCTGGAGCTGGGAGCTGAGCTTCTGCATTTGGGCGCAAGGTGAGGGTTTGTGGGAATACTACACCCTTCCGTACGACTCCACCGAGGCTGACCAACTGTATGACGCCGGTTGCGCCGTAGGCGCCCTTGTCCCCATCGCTCATCCGGCTTCCCGCCTGGCCCTAGAGCCTTTTCCCGGAGACTTTACCAGTGGCGGCACCCCAGACCCTACAGCCGCGTGGCACATCCTCACTCGTCCCCATCGCCTGTCTAGCAATATTGAGACCAGCCGTCTGCTACGAGAGATCAACTCCCTACACATGGGGGAGACCAAGACAGTCACCCCATACTAACAACGGGCTTAGGAAATCCTCCGACGTCTAGGCACCTCTACTCCACGCTCTCTAGCCGCGACCCTCACCATCAAGCGCAGTGCCACCGGCGCGTATGCGGACATCTTTGTCCACTACTCCCAGGTAGTCCTCTCCACCATGGCGGCCCAGGGCACCCTCATGCCCCGGGCATATGAACTCTTCCTCACAATTGAGGAAGCTCATCTGGAGTCCCATTTCCAGGCTACAGAGGCCCTCGCCTCCCCTCTCGCCGATTCAGTGGCTGTCGCTTCCCACGCAGCCGCTACCTCCACTAGCTCCTCGTCGCGAGGGAAAAAGAAGCACCGGGGGAAGAAAGGCAAGGGTCAGCAGCAACAACAGCAGCAACAATCATTGACTGGGTCCAGTATTGGCTCAATCTACCACAAGTGCGGCCAGCCACGGCATGGGTTGTACACGTGCCTGCTGCCGATGGACAAGGTGCGCGTCATCGCCACCATGCTTTGCCAGCGGGAGCGCCGTCTCGCCTCAGTCGTTGTAGCTGTTGCCGCCTCTGAGGCCTCGACCTCATCCAACAGCTCCACATCTCTGACCGCGACACCAGTCTCGCTGATGCCATCTCTGTCGAGAATGAGAACACAACGAATGTGTTGGATTGAATGAATGAGGGAGATCTAGGACAACTTGTAGCCTAAGTAGTAAAACAAGAAGCTAAATTGCAAGTGGGGTGAGTTGAGGTGCTGTGAAGGTGAGGTGGTGGGGAGGTGAGGTGGTGAGAATGTGAGGTAGGGATGAGGTGAGGTGTGGAGTTGATGTGGGGAGGTCAGGTGGTGGGAAGCTGAGGTGGGGAGGTGAGGTGTTGGAAAGGTGAGGTGGGGAAGTGAGGTAGTGAGAAGGTGATGTGGTGGGAAGGTGAGGTGGTGGGAAGGTGAGGTGGTGGGGAGGTGAGGTGATGGGAAGGTGAGGTTGCCCAGATTTGGGAAAAGGATAATGCGGGGTGAAGTAGCGGTGTAGCCTGTTTGGGAAGAGGGACAAGGTGGGGCAGTCCCCAGATGGGACTGCCCCACCTTGTCCCATCTAGGGACTGCCTCACCTTGTTTGGGAAGAGGGAGTAGGTTTGGGGGTAAATGGGCGAGATAGCCCAAGAAGGGGCAAATAGGCGAGGTAGCCTGTGTGGGGCAAANGAAGGTGATGTGGTGGGAAGGTGAGGTGGTGGGAAGGTGAGGTGGTGGGGAGGTGAGGTGATGGGAAGGTGAGGTTGCCCAGATTTGGGAAAAGGATAATGCGGGGTGAAGTAGCGGTGTAGCCTGTTTGGGAAGAGGGACAAGGTGGGGCAGTCCCCAGATGGGACTGCCCCACCTTGTCCCATCTAGGGACTGCCTCACCTTGTTTGGGAAGAGGGAGTAGGTTTGGGGGTAAATGGGCGAGATAGCCCAAGAAGGGGCAAATAGGCGAGGTAGCCTGTGTGGGGCAAAATGTTGGGCTGGGTTGGGGAGCATTGCTCATGGGGAGATTTGAACCTGGGGTGAGTCACAGGATTCAACGTGAGAAGCAAGTGTCTCAGATTTCACTGACACACCCCTTAGAATCTTGGTGCTCAGGTTGACACCCCTTAAAGGTGAGAAGGGCAAAAGCCGAGGAGAGGAAGGAGGCGGTGGTGGTCTTTGTGGGAGAGGGCCTTCGTGAAGATGTCTGCCAAGTTGGCCGTAGAGGACACGTGGCGGCCGTTCAGGTGACCAGTCTACACTTGCTCGTGGATGTAGAAGTACCGAAGTTCGATGTGCTTGGTACGTGAGTGGAATACCGGATCCTTGGTGAGGGCGATGGTGCTGGTGTTGTCGCACCATAAGCGGGGCTAAGGTTGAGGATAACCAAGCTGGGAGAGGAGGGTACGAAGCCAAGTGGCCTCCTGTGCCGCCATGGTGCCGGCGTAGAGTTCTGCCTTGCAAGAGGAAAGAGAGACGGAAGAAGATCGAGTGGATCGCCAAGTGATGAGACCAGATCCAAGGCGGAAACCATGGCCTTGGGTGGAATGTCGATCCGCTTGGTCGTCCGCCCAAGAAGAGTCGGTGAAACCCTCGAGAGAGATGTCCGGGGATCCACCAAGAGTAAGGTCGTACGCTTGAGTGGAGTGGAGGTAGCGGAGGACCCGTTTGGCCGCACGCTTGTGGTAGGTGGAGAAGCAGCCTAGTCCAACAAAGCGAGAGAGGACGCTGAGAGGGTAGGCCAGGTCAGGACGGGTGCAGACCATAGCATACATGAGACAGCCAACCAACTCAGGAAAGGGGTCCAAGGAGGGGGTGGTGGTGGGGACAGAGGGGTCGATGAGGCCGTGCTCCGTGNGGAAACCATAGCCTTGGGTGGAACGGCGATCCGCTTGGTCGTCCGCCCAAGAAGAGTCGGTGAAACCCTCGAGAGAGATGTCCGGGGATCCACCAAGAGTAAGGCCGTACGCTTGAGTGGAGTGGAGGTAGCGGAGGACCCGTTTGGCCGCACGCCAGTGGTAGGTGGAGAAGCGGCCTAGTCCAACAAAGCGAGAGAGGACGCTGAGAGGGTAGGCCAGGTCAGGACGGGTGCAGACCATAGCATACATGAGACAGCCAACCAACTCAGGAAAGGGGTCCAAGGAGGGGGTGGTGGTGGGGACAGAGGGGTCGATGAGGCCGTGCTCCGTGGAGAGGCGTTGTCGCGCCGTTGGATTGGAGGTGTCCAAATCTGAGGGGAAAGGTGTTGATGTATGTTTCTTGAGTGAGGGTGACGATGCGGTTGGGGCGGTCCCGCCGAACCTCCATGCCCAAGTAGTGGGTGAGCTCGCCGAGATCCTTCATGGTAAATTGTTGCATGAGGGCTTCTTTGAGGGCAACGAGCTCGGCGAGGTCACTAGAGGCAAGTATCATGTTGTCAACATAGGCAAGAAGGAAGCAACTAGAAGAGGAAGTGCGGATGAAGAGACTAGCATCAAACTGTGCAGCGTGGAACACGAGAGAGATGAGAGCAGATCGGAGCTTGGAGTGCCACTCCTGGGGTGATTGTTTTAGGTTGTAAATGGGTTGATGAAGGCGCCAAACGGCATCGGAGAGGGTGGTGGGATGACCTTTGGGAGGTTCAAGAAAGATGGTCTCATGAAGATCACCTTGAAGGAAAGCAGCGGAGACATCCATGGAGTGGATCTCCATGTCGCAAGCGGCGGCAATGTGGAGGAGGGCGCGGAAGGTGGTGAGTTTGGCCGTGGGAGAGTAGGTGTCAAAGAAGTCAACGTCATGCCGTTAAGGAAAATCCTTGGCAATGTGAGGAGTCGCCATTCTTCATTGTATCCACAACCATTGTGTGCATAATGACATGGGACTGAAACCCTGACCCCCCACCCCCCCCTTGTTATGCCAAACAAAGCATAGATGGTGAATAGGTTGAATTTGCAAGGAAAAACACAATTTAGAGTTTTGGATACTTGATAAATTTACAATTAGCGGTAAATGTACGTCGATGACAAGTGACCAAATGATCAAACATGTGTATTTAAGTGTCGAGTTATGACAGAGGCATATTCTAGGTCGTTGGGTCGATCATCGAGCGATGGGTGTGGATTCGCATTGTGTGTGATCGGATTCAAGATGTTCCGCCGAGAAATAAGGGGGCTTCCATAATTGATAGCGTAGATGCAAGGTGCATCTTTATAGATCCGGATTTGCCTTGGTACGTCGAGAAGTCGACTGAAAGTTCTTGACAAATCTGTCGTAGGTTCTTGAAAGTGGTCAAATTGTCAAAAGTTGCGAAAACATTTGTCGGAGGGTGAGGGTACTCGACCAAATTGCCCTCAACCATCGGAGTCATAATCAACGTCTTGCTGCACAGTGGGCCATTTCTGTAATGACAAGACTGCCCACTTGGAAAGATTAGGGACCCGTGTACATCCCGTCTGGTACACAACACTTCCCCCCTTTTTAGCCGCGATGTCCCAGCGAGCGTACTGTCGTGGCTTGGTGACGGCGATAGTAGCCGTCAATCAGGTGGCTGACGTCTCGGAGGTTGTCGTACGGTTCCACTCTGTTATGTGCGGCGTCATAGCCATGCCATTTGACAAGATATTCCATCTTTTTGCCATGTCGTTGATGGTGGAGGATGAACTCGATGACGTACTCTGTGTCCTCATCAACTTGTACAAGAAAAGGGGTAGGGGCATCCCTACTAGGGAAGTTCTCTCCGGGGTCTGGGTAGTTCTTGAGTCTGTTGATAAGGAAAAATTGATGAAATTGCATAGTATTCGAGAGCTTGAGTCATGCAACCACGGGGGTTTTCATGCGTCGGATCTCAAACGGTCCCAACCATTGGGGTTTGAGCTTCAAATAGTCAGCTCCGAGGAGTTTCATGTTGGTGGAACTGAGAATAACTTTGTCGCCAGTGAAGAAAACGTCGTCGTTGCAAATCTGGTCCGCTGTTCGTTTCATCGTTGCTTATGTCCTCGCAAGTGTCTGTCGTGTTTCATTCCAGATAGTGCAAATGTTTTGGCACTGGACATCAACTACGGGAATGTTGCTTTGCCTGTGTACTGCCGCAAGTGTGGCGGGAAGTTTGCCATACACCACTTTGAGCAGTCTTACCTGTTGTAGTAGAGATCATCAAATTGTATGCGACTTTGGCGGTCCAGAGTTTTTGTGCCCAATCCATCTCGTGAGGTTCGCATAATGTTTGGAGAATTTGTTCTAGCATCTCATTGGTCCGTTTGGTTTGATTGTCGGTTTGAGAATGAAACGCCATTCATGGCTGTGAAATGAATCAAACTATCGTAGCGAGTCATCCGTTTGCGCCAAAAATGACTGGTAAATCGAGCATCTCCGTCGCTCGTGATGGTCCTCAGCACACCATGTAGCTACACAATTTCTCTTAAAACAATCGCACTATTCCCTCGATGGTGACGGTGGTCACTGTCAAAGTAAATCGAGATATTTTAGAAAACCAGTCGACGACCACAAGGATTGTGTTTTGTCCCTCAGGTGTGACCGGTGGTTCTGTGATGAAGTCCGTGGAGATGTCTGCCCACGATTCCCTCGGAATGAGGAGCAGTTGCAAAAATCTGGGTAGCCGTGTATGACGGGATTTTTATTACTGACACGTGTCGTGGGATTTTCAGAAGTTGGCCATGCCCAATTGAATCTTGACCCACCAGTAGTGTTTTGCCACTTTCTTTAGCATCTTGTATTTTCTGAAGTAGCCATCAAGACTGATGTCGTGGCACACTTTGAGCAGCATGCGGCGTAGTTTTTTACTCGAGGCAATGACCACCTGGCGAGTAAATGGACATTGCAAAAATTAGGCCTCTTTGTATTCGCCATCCTGGTCGTAGCCTCGTGTGAACAGCTCCTTGAAATACGGATCTCATTGTAGCTATAGCGTTGTTGCCTCAGCCATCAGGTCTGGTTGGTGGCTGAGTGTGTCTGCGAGGTTGATTTTGCCTTACGGTTCTCGATATCATAGTCAAAACCGGATGTAAGGAAATCAATCCATCAGGTTTGACATCGATTGAGGTTCGGCTGCATCTTCAAATATTTTAGAGCATGGTGGTCAGTGTGTATGATGCATCGGCGGCATTCAAGATAGCATTGCCATGTCTTAAATGCATGTACGACCACCAGCATCTCCTTCTCATGAACGACATAGTTAAGTTCCGTTCCTCGCAGCTTTTGTGACATGTATCCAACCGGTTGTTTGCCGTTACCATGATCTTGCAAGAGGACAGCACCGATGGCTCGATCTGAGGCATCCGTAACCATGACGTGGTCGACCGTTGGATGGGCTAATCATAGGGTTGACATTGAAATCAGAGCCTTCTGCAAAGTAGTGAATGTTTCTTTTCTGCTCTCTACCCACTGCCACTCGTTTTCTTTTTGAGTGACATCAAAGAGAGGCGCTGATACGTGGGCGTAAAACCTTATGAAGCACCCTTCGTAGTATGAAAAGCCAGAAAAACTTGAATATCTTGAATTTAGGTCAATGTCGGCCAATGAGCGACTGCTGCCATTGTTTTTGGATCCATGGAGATCCATCTGTCGTTGATGACGTGGCCCAAGAACACGATCAAATGGCAACCGAAGTGGCACTAAGAGAGTTTTCTGAAAAACATCTCCTTGTAAAATTTTGAGAATTTTTCAAAGATGTCCCTCGTGCTCCTCCGGGATCCGGGTGTATACGAGGATATCGTTGAGGTATACCACAACAACATTGTTGAGGTATAGACAAGAAATGTTATTCATTGTCGCCAGTAACGTCGCTCGGGCACTCGTAAGTCCAAACGGCATTATCGTGAATTCAAAATGCTCGTAGCGAGTTTGGAACGGCGTTTCCTCAATGTCGGCGTTCGCCACGGTGATCTCGTGATAATGGCTGTGTAATTCTTTTGTGGTGAAAATTCGAGCCCCTACAAGTTGGTCGAAAAGCTTGTCAGCTCGGGTAAGAGGGAAGCAGTTCTTGATGGTAGTGTCGTTCAACACCCGGTAGTCCACACACACCTGCATTGCACCAATGTTATAATTTCATGAATGAATAGGTGTAACGCATGGTGACGTGGATGGACGGATGAGTCCTTGACCAAGCATCTCATCGAGCTGCTTTTTCAGCCCAGTTAGCTCATGATCGCTCATCCGTTACGCCCCTCAAACTGTGGGTTGGCTGCCCGGTTTCAGCTTGATGTGATGGCCACTGACACGTTGAGGTGGTATCTTCTTGGACGTTTGTTGGGAAAACGTCTGCAAACTCTTGGATGAGTTGTGCGATGTCTTTGGGCACCATCACAAACTTCTTTTTGCCGATAAGGTCGATGAGGCTAATGAGGGTGATGAGTGAGCTGCTACCACTTCCACTTCCTCCATTGGCCCGAGATGTATGAGCCACGCACAAGCTCCTCATTGCATGTAGTGTTTGGCCAATTGAGCGGTATTGGCTCCATAGGTTGTCACTTTTTTTCTTGCTGCAGATTCCTCTACTGCTTCCACCTCTACTGTTGTCGTCTTCTGCCCACCGTACGGAAGTTGTTGTTGGCATCGTTGATTTTCACGTAGACATTGCCGCTCTTCCAGTCAACCTGTGGATTATGCTGGTGCAAGAAATCTCATTCGGAATGATTTTGTGATCACTAATTGGGCAGGACGTCACGACCAGTGTATCCCATAGATCTCCAATTCATAGGCGTTGTGGTTCTTGGAGTCTCTGTATTTGCAACCTCCTGTCATCCGATTTTCCTTCAAACACCCCTGGTTCAATCTACAAGCCAAGTTTTTGAACCATGTCATTGCGCACAAAATTATGAGACACTCCTCAATCTTGTAGTGCTGGTATCATTCTGCAACTCTCGCATCCCCAATGTAGTACTCTTAGCCATATCGCGAGTTGGTTTTCCTTGCATCCCTCGTCGAATTATGCGATCTCGGAGATCCTCTGTGGCATCATAGGCTGTTCTGATGGGTGATCATTCAACGTAGATCGCACCTCACGGACAAGAGTTGCACCTTTCATTCCTACCCTTTGCCATTTCCAAACTCATTTCTCTGTGAATTCTTGCCTTTTCTTGTCTGCTTTGGCAGTTGCGAGCAATGTGACCGACATTTCTACAGTTGTCGCAGGTACGCGTGTCTCTCTGGTCGAGGTGTCCACTTTCTCTACGGTCGGTGACATGAGACAAGCGTCGTTAGCCGTTGATGAGGCCCCACCGGTGTCCTGCTGTTATTGGTTGGCCTTGAAGTCACACCACAAAACTTAGTGTCGTGCCACACAAAAGCGAAGCCACGAAGTCAATCTTTTCTTGTTCTTCGTTGACCGAAGTAGCGATGAAGTGCACCCCGAAACTCATCAGCCACATCTGGGCCATTGGACCTTTGGAATTTGCAGGATCGTACGGTTCTAGTAGGACCCGACGACTTTTGGTTTTCTTTTTAGAGTTTGGTATTTCTCTTGACAACCACCACTTCTCCTTTTCTTGTGTTGCAAAGAGCCTCCAACACGACGTTGAGATGTTGAAGCATATGGTTGTTGACCCTCTCAAGCTTGGAGATGCAGTTCGCCGGTTCCTCATTGATCCGCGTTCAACTTCTAGTGCAACCTGCCGCTCCTACAACGGACATTGAGGCTGTTGGTGGAGGCGCCTGGTTAACCGCCATTGGTGATGTCATCGAATGTTTTTCTCTCATTTTCGACCTCAAGATAATAGAGAGAGGAGCTAAGAAAACAGAACCAAAATTTGACTTGTAAAGTGAGAAAAAGGAGAGGGAAAGACATAAAGAGGGAGGAGGGGAGAGAGAGAGAGAGAGAGAGAGAGAGAGAGAGAGATAAGGAGAGGGAGAGAGAGAGAGAGAGAGAGAGAGAGAGAGATAAGGAGAGGGAGAGAGAGAGAGAGAGAGATAGAGAGAGAGAGGGAGGGAGAGGGAGAGAAGGAGAGAGGGGGGAGATAGAGAGAGAGAGAGGAGAGAGAGAGAGAGAGAGAGGGAGAAGAAAGAAAGGCTAGGCAGCAGGTTCGGGTAGCAGCGTTGTTGATGCAGCGTGCGGGCTTCCACGCTAGTTGCTTAAGTCTGCTGCCCCCTCAGTCTGCTGCTCTAGAGTCAGGAAGCTTTGGGTTTGTTACTCAGAAACGTGCGTGCCAGTGTTTGCGCCGGAAAGCAGCTGAAAACTGAAAGTGACTGATTAGGAATGAAGAATGAGCAACAATGGGAGACCCCTCCAAGCTCTAGCTCCCCCCCAGCTGTGTAGAACTTGTAACTCAGCTAACCAACCAATTAAAACATAGTCCTAGACCTTTTTTCTGGCAGGTTGGGTTTTCTCGGTGAGCTCTGCCAGACGACCGACAGCCCAAAACCCGGGCGTTGTCTGTTTTGCCTGAAAACTGGGCCATACCAATGCAGCGACGCTGCAAACGCAGTCGTGCGGTCAGAATCAGCTAGAGAAACATCACCAAAGATTTATGGCTGCATGAACCCATGCAGTGCCTAGGATGGTCCATGATGCCAAACAGTGCCAAGACAAGACATGGACCCCAGGCAGAGCATGACACATCAGGCGCAATGATACAGTCAGATCCAATGCCTGACCCATGCAGACAGCATCTTCAGTGGCAGTGACCGTCGGCGACTCGACCGCCGAGGAGGCCAGCCGATGGAGCTAAGCACGTCGTCGTGGAGAGGAGGCTCTAGGGAACTACGAGTAGGCTTCAACGTGAGTAGGCTTCAACGTGTGTTGGCTCCACCGGACGACACTCCAGCAGCGTCAAATCTCACCGTCAATCATCTACACGCTGATGTACACAAGCCGGGAGGACACAAGAGAGCAAAATGAGGATGTGCAAAAAACAACACTCCCCCATGACTCACAAGCGTAGTGCACATGGGCGGGCAGAGACATATTCAACAATCAAACTCCCCTAGAGCATGCAAAGACTTAAGCAGGGGCGTAAAGAGCAACTCACGGATGCACACCAATCAAACTGACAACCTTCTTAAACGAGTTGCACTTCAATGCCTTGGTCAAGAAGTCAAGTAGCTGTCATGTTGTCTCAACCTACACAATGCTGATGCTACCGTTATGCAACAACGAACACATATAGTGATACTCAATGTTGATGTGCTTTGTGCGTGTGTGATGCATGCCGTCATTGTCGGTGATGGTCATGGCACTCTCATTGTCACAATGCAACGTGATGGATGCGACGGACTGACGCAACTCAGATAACAGAAAACACAACCACACACTCTCACACGCGCCTGAGCCAAGGGCCACATACTCGGCCTCAGCAGTGCTGCGTGGAATGCACCTTTGCTTGCCATTGCGCCAGGACACAGCCGTGCCACTGACTAGGAAGATCCAGCCAGTGCGACTCTTACCGTCTAGACTGCCGGCCCAGTCATTGTCGGTGCTACCCATCGCGACCACAGACGGCTGGCGGTGGAACATAAGACCTTGGCGAGGAGTGGAGATGACATAGCGCACTACTCGGATCGCGACCTCAAAGTGGAGGTGACGCGGCTCCTGAGAAAACTGAGCCAGGAGGTTGACGGTGAATGTGATGTCAGGGCGCGGCGTCGTCACCAGGGACATCAGTGATCCGATGGGTCGTTGGTACGTGGTCACGTCAATTGGCTCCCACATAACGGCTGGGTGAAGATTCTTCAGCTTCACTTAGCCATCAGGTGATATGGGTCAAGATGCGCTCGGCACGAGGGGCAAGTCCTCGGCGAATTGAGTGGACTGGGTTTGTACATGGGGAGCCTAGTGGACGTGCAGGATGCCCTGGGAGCGATCATGCTCGAGCTCCATGCACAAGAAGACTCGGGCAGACCCGAGATCCTTCATCTGGTAGGCGGTGTGCAGCAAATCCTTGCCACGCTAGATAGCAGCCATGTCAAGCGACGCAATGAGGAGATCGTCAACGTAGACCAGGACAGTGGCGAGGGTCTGGCCTCGCGGGCTAACGAATAATGCGGAGTCATCGGTGCTGCGCTGGAGGCCACTGGAAAGGAGCGTGCTGCTCATCTCCTGGTTCCAGCACCAAGGCGACTGCTTTAGGCTATAGAGGACCTTCTGCAGTCACCGGACTATTCCTTTGCCATCGTCGAAGCTTGGAGGCTACACCATGTAGAGCTCCTCACCCTCCAGTGAACCATGGAGGAAGGCGTTGCTCAAGTCCATCTGATGTAGCTCCCACCCATGCTGGACAACCAGGCTAAAGAGCGCTTGTCTCGTGGAGAATCAACCAACTAGGGCAAAGATCTGGTCGTAATCAACCCTACGGATCTCAGCAAATCCCTTGGCTGTGAGGCAGATCTTGTACTTGTCTAAGGACCCGTCGGACTTCCATTTGCGCCGAAAGACCCACTTGGCAGCAATGGCCTTCCGACGTGGAAGGAGGTCGACGAGGTCATACATGTGGTGCTGTCGGATAGCAACGAGCTCGTCAATGCATGCAGTATCCCAGTATGCAACCTCAGGAAAGGCTCAAGCCTCGTGTAGGGTGGCTGGGTAAACTGGGTGTGCTATGGAGCGAACTGAGAGAGCGTGTGCATCTCGATCTCCAGGTGGGATGCATGCGAGTGTAGCCGTGACAGCATGCCAATGCTCGTGATGAAGCATGGTGTGGCCTAGTGCAGAGCCAAGGTGAAGGTCTGCAATGATAGCCAGAATGGTCAGGCTGAGGGTCTTGGTGCTAGGGTCCCTCCTCATGACTATAGGAGTGGAAAAGACACGTGGAGCGACAAGGGGCCGAGACACTTGTGGGCGAGGCGTTGCGATCTACGCGCTCACTGATGGTATGGGTCGGAGGCTGCTGCCTAGGCCACGCGTGTACCATGGCAAGGCAGGAGATGGCACTGAGTCCAACGGGCCGACGGAGGCAAATAGGGTTGCTGGCCCAGAGGGACCAGCGGAGGCGACTAGGGTTGCTCGCCCGGAGGGGCCAGCGGACGCAACTGGGGCCACTGGCCCCTCCGGGCCGGCGGGCGCGACTGGGGGGACTGGTCTGGAGGGAGCAGTGGACGCAATTGGGGCGTCTGGCCCGGAGAGACCAGTGGACACAACTTGGGCGGCTGGCCCGGAGGGACCGGTGGATGCAACTGGGGCGGCTGGCCTGAAGGGGCCAATGGACACGATTGGGGGGGCTGGCCCGGAGGGACCAGTGGACGCGACTGGGGCAGCTGGCCCGGAAGGACCAGTGGACGCAGCTAGGGTGGCTGGCGTGGAGGGACCAGTGGACACAACTGGGGCGGCTGGCCAAGAGAGACAAATGGACACGACTGAGGCTGCTGGCTTGGAGGGGCTAGCAAGCGCAAATGGGGCTACTGGCTCGGGAGGGGGTCGACGGGCGCAACAGGGGCTGTAAGCTTGGAGGGACGAAGTGATGTGCCACCCAGGAGAAACTAGATGGAGGACGGACTCAACACTCCCCCACGCGACGAGAGGGACACCGACGAGCCGGAGCAAACGAGATCACGCAGAAACAGCTTCTCAAAGAAGAGGGCATCGTGGGACTCGACGATGTAGTGTCGGGAGGGATCCCAGAAGCGCCAAGCCTTGGACTGACGAGAGACACCGAGAAAGGTGCAAGGACGCCTGCAGGGGGTGAGCTTCGCGCTCTGTTGCAGGGCGGGTAGCCACACAATGGCCACGCAGCCCTAGGCCTGAGCCGGGTGGAGGTCAGCTCGCTCACTGCACCACTGCTGGTGCGGCGTGGACTGGCGGGGAAGGGGTCCGTGGGGAATCCGGTTCCAAACCCACGTCATGTAGGCCATGGCTTCAGGAGAGAAGCCATCGGAGAGGCTAGACGCAACCCGCATGGTGCGGACTTTCCCTGAGCGCATTCAATGCACTATGTGGGGCACGGGAGAGGGAAAGTCTCCGGGTCAAGGCCCTTGGCTGGCTGGGTGTGGAGCATGCTATCTTACGCAGCACACTGGACGTGGCAATTGGCGGTGGTGCAAGAGGCGGGTGTGTTGTGGAAAGAGCTTGCTCGTGATGAACACATGGCCGGTTGCGGCCGACGAGGAGGGGTCCAAACGAGAGGAGGAAAGACACGTTATGTGCCACAGGTTGCCACAGGCTGTGGCGTGCAAAAGGACAAGACCGGACGGACACAACGACATAGTGCCAACACCACGCGACTGCATAATGTCCATGCTCATACAGTCAAGGACAGTAACCGCGAGAAGGCTAAGCTCAATACGTGGGACGAAGAGGACATCGGTTAAGAAGATATCACTGGCAGGACCACGGAAACGAACAACTTCAACATCGCGGACGGGTAACACCTTTCCGGAGCCCTTCCAGACCCGGGATACATCGCCAACAGGACCAAGCATACTTAAGGCCTCGCGAGAAGCCGACATGTGATGCGTGGCTCCAGAGTCAATATTCAAGGTCTTGGCAGGGTCCTCGACCGGTGTCACGAGATCACTGACAATCATATGGTAGCAAGTGAGAGACGCAGACACAGTGGAGGGGGGCGCAAACCGAGACTGCCAATCATCAAGCCACGCGACGTCGTCACGATGGGGGTAGAGGAGATCGTAGAAGATGGCACGACTGACGAGGAAGTAGGACACAACCGCAACTCAAGCTCTATCATGCAGGGCAATGGGGACGAGCAGGAGTTGACGCAACTCGCACTTCCCTGAGGGGAGGGTGAGGCAGGCCGAGTTGAAGCGCAGTGAACTGCTCTTGCTGACGCTCGCACGTCGATGGCCCGGGAGTGTAGACTGAGTGCAGAGTGATGGGGCCTTAGTTCGGATAGAAGGAGGACTATCCCAATGAAGGGAACAGGGGCATCGACGGCTACGGATGATACTGTTGAGGAGGTTGTCAGTGAAATCTGAGACTCTTGCTTCTCACGTTGATTCCTGTGACTCACCTCATAGGTTCAAATCCCCCCATGAGCAATGTTCCCCAACCCAGCCCACCATTTCACCCCACACAGGCTACCCCGCCTATTTGCCCCTTCTTGGGCTACCCCGCCCATTTACCCCCAAACCTACTGCATGCATTATCCCATCTAGGGACTGCCCCACCTTGTCCCTCTTCCCAAACAGGCTACACCGCTACTTCACCCTGCATTATCCTTTCCCCAAATCTGGGCAACCTCACCTTCCCATCACCTCACCTCCCCACCACCTCACCTTCCCACCACCTCACCTTCCCACCACATCACCTTCCCACTACCTCACTTCC
>SZWC01008869.1:59214-71825 GCA_023375785.1 Penium margaritaceum
ACGCGAAAGTTGTTGTGAGGATCACCCCACAACGAGGAGGAATCGCCTCCTTAGACGTTGCTCTCACGATCGGTGAGGCAATTTCAATTTAAATACCTATTTTCCTAGGCCGCCACGTCAGCACAAGGTCGTGGATTTAGTAGCTAGTCCTCCTAGGCCGTGACTCACGGCACTTGGTAGCAACTAGGATCTAGGAAAACAGAAAATCAAAATACAAGGAAGAAACAAGACTTGTGAGTACCGCTCACAAAACTAAGTCAAAGAACAAGAAGATAAGTAAGTACAAGGTCTAGAACAAAACACTACTTGTCTTCTTGTCTTGTTGTCTTCTTGTCTTCCTTGGCCTCCTCTTGAGTCTTCTTTGCGCGTCTTGCGCCCCTTGGCGGTGTCCTCCTTGAGCCGGCGGCATTGGGGGAGCCGCCAAAAGTCCCCAAGTTGACACCCTCCTTCTTTTTAGGGTGCTCTCAGGTCGTGAGAGCCCCTAAGCTTGGGGAGGGATGCTGTCCCAATTCTTTGGATGAAGGAGGTCAGAGGGAGCCTTGAAAATGAGGAGGATTTTGTGGTTTTAGAGGTGGGAACTCCCCAACCCGCTCCACAAAAATCATCCTAGCCCCCTGGAAGTGTGGAGATGCTGGAAGAAAGTGTCTCCACGAAGTAGAGTTTTTTTCAAGCTCTCTAACGCAACTTTCGGCGCTTCAATCCGTGAAGTGTGGATGCCGTAGTCCGTTCTGGCGTTTTTGCTGCTGCTTGTAGCTGCCGGCGGCGTTTTATCTATGTCGTAGCCGTCGTTTCCGTCAAACCCTTGGTCGCGAGGGTCGTTTCACTCTGAGAACCACTGTAACGGGCCGTGTCTCCAGCTCCTGCTCTGAAGTCGTCGTCGGAGTTCGCAGAATGGCGTTCTCAGTCCGCGTCAGGGGTTTACCCCCTTCGCAAGACTGAGGGGCAATCGTCATCAACGACCCAGAGCAGGGAGACTCGAATATTTTGAGTCTCCGGAGGCCCATTTCCGTTTTTAACCAAACCCCTGGTTTTGGGACCCAAACCGGGGGTTTTTACCTCCAACTCGTATGTTCGCACGAGTTATTCCGTTTGTTTTACGTCGAAGTTCATCATAAACGAACTTCGAGTTTCTTTTTGTCATTCTGGCGCGAAATCGTTGCGTGCGAGGCACGCCGGCGATTTCGTGCCAGCTACTTCGACCTCCCCCTCGCTCCCCCTATCCCTCGTCCTCTCTTGCTCGTTTGCAAGGAGGGCGAGGGGGGACGAGGGCACGAGGGCACGAGGCCTCGCCCTCGAGGCCCTCGTGGCCTCCCAGCCGCCGATCCGGCTGAGGCCGCGATCGGCGGCTGGCGGCTGGCCGACAGGTGGCCGGCCGGTCGCTTGGCCGGCTGCCGGCCGTCCAGCCGGCCGGCAGCGAGCTGGCCGACGGCCAGCGAACTGCTGGCCGCCGGCCAGCCCTCGCTGACGCGAGGGGTGGTGCACAACCACCCCTCGCATCAGCGAGGAGGGAGGGCCAAACCGGCCCTCCCGCTACATCCACACCTTACAAATAAGAACGCCATGCTGGTATGGCGTAGTAAAAACAGGTGTAGTGGACATGGCGGTGTTTTCGTCGACGACCGTGGACATGGGGTTCTTATATTTTAAACTGCTGGATATGGGGGACATAAAATTTAGCAATTGGACATGGGAGGGTCCACCCTTCGGGAATGTGGATATTAGAGCTATTTTGCCCTAAACAATTTCAAGGTGTCGTTCTTGAGCGGATTGTCACCAAAACAAACATACGTGGTACCCATGTACAAATATAGTCTTTAGCTCCCACCCATCACATAATTCAACATTAACTTCTAAACACACATCCTAAACAATGCAAGCCCCACATGAGAACATGGGCATGTCAAAAGCACATGCCATGCATTGACGCATGAATTTATTCACAATCGGGTTGGCGCCACTTAAGAACAACAGTTTGCAATGAGTTGAAGACCACTACGATCTTATACAAGGACCACCATGCCTCAAAAATGAACCTGTCCGGCCCCATGGGAGTCAGGAATAGCAAGAACCCGGACATACGTGAACACTGAACTTGATATGTACTTCAAGTGTACAAATCCATGACATCCATGCGTGGGTTCTGTTATACATTAATAGCCACCTTATGCCCACTTTCACATTCTCACGCTATTTTGTTAAAGGACATCTGGCCAACTCTCCCGACTATTGGCAACTTGCTCCACAATTTCATAAGTTGTATGACACTTCAAGAAGGTCAAGTGAAGTATCACAGGCGACATCAATGTTTCATGTTTTTGTCAGCCTTTTGACATCCTTATTTGGATGGCCTTGCACAACCTGGGATGCACATAATGACAAGAGCAACACACCCATCCTGGGCAGTGTGAACCAATAAGGATTTGAGTGTTGGAGGGACATCATTTCACAATGTGAGAGAATCCTTTCTTAACAACAACAATAGTTTGGTAGGCAATGAAATGAATGGCGCTGGAATGACAACCCCAACAATGATTCATGATTCAAATCATCAAGCTCAATGCATCCCCATCACACTGCCAACTAGAATGAGACCTAGAGTGACGAAGGAGGTCTAAACAAAGTATGAAAACTTATGAATGAAAGCACACTGAAAAACACGAATAAGCACACACACATAGTTCGTTGAAAACATAAGGTTGCATCACATTATTGCATAGATGCATGCAAATTTCAAATCAAAGACCTGATTCCCACACCATATCTAAAAGCTATACGTGACATAGTAGAAGGCGTTGGATCCGTATAGACAAAACACTGCCTAAGAGCTTGTGATAGGACTTGGTGTTGTTGGTCGACATGGAAGCCACCTCGATGCCTTCACAGAGGTGGCTCTATGGTATGGCGTGTACACTACACAAGGTCCACGTGTTGCAGGCATCACATAGAGAGCTCGATTGAGGGTCTTGTGGCAAGATTTTGATCTTAGGTCCCTAGAGGTAGGCTTGTTTTTCTAGCCAATAAAGGCATACTAGATTGAGTAACTTAAGTGCCTTGAAGTAGTCTTAGGGCGGGCCGTGGAGGCTCCTAGCTGAGGGGTCAAAGAAAGCTGCATAACTACCTAGCTGGTTGCATATCCACCTAGGTGAGCTCAAGAGTCATAAGGCATCTACAGGGGAATGAGGAAACTGAAAGGATCATCAGGAGTTGAAAGGTCAATGGAAGCAGAAGGGTCATAGGTCTACCTATGAATAGAAATCTTCTTTTTTTAGGGCATAAGTTGGAAGCCTTGGAGAACATAATCAAAGGAATTTTAAGGTAGTTGCAAGGAAAACTTCAAAGAGCATCGGGTTGTTGTGACTCGAAAATCTTCATAGGATGTAAAACAATGAAAGGCCATATTAGTGCCCCATAGATTTTAAAATCATCCATTCAAACAAATCAAATCAACATTGTATGATATTTATACTTCTTAGTTTTGTGAAGAATTGCCCGAAAAGAGAGACACCCAAATCTTTAGTGAAGCACAAATCCGCTTGTCCTCCCCAAGCCATTCAATTTTATAAGGTGAATAGCCAAGAAAACTTGATGATACACAAATTTTTAGATGTGGAATTTACTGTTACTAACTTCCTTTCCCAAATGAAGGACTTGAAACTTGCAGCGGCGGCAAGAGGATGGGATGATGTTTCTGATGACAATAACGACGATAGCAATAGCAGTAGTAGTAGCAGCAGCAACAGTAGCAACAACAGCAACAATGGTAGCGACTGCGATGGCAGCTGTGGTTTCAACTTTGGCAGTGGTGAAGATGACGATGATAACAATGGCGTCGTAGATGACGATGACGACAATGACACCGACGACGACGATGAAGACGACGATGACAATGACACCAGCGACGACAACGATGACGATGACGCCGCCGCCGACAACAAGGACGCCAGCGATGACGGCAACGATGACAAAAACAACGACAATGATGAGGAAGACAAAGACAACGACGACGACGACCATGTTGATGGCAACGATGATAACCAAGTTGTCATGGAGTCAATAACGACGACAACAACAACAAGAGAAGCAACAGCAATTGTAGGAGCAGCAGCAGCAACAAGAAGACCAGAATGAGCAATGGCAACACCTTTTGAAAGAAGAAAAAGAATTCAACAATATTCATAGCAAAAATAGAAAAATTCTGAAAACAGAATGGCAAAATAAAGAGCATGCACGTTGTAATTGTGTGACGTCACAGAGGAAGAAAAGGAAAACCAATGCAAGATGGAAGAAGCAATAGAAGGAGGTGTGTAGAATAATGTGCAGCTCCAAGTAATCCTCCTCTCCATCACAGATTAAGAAAAGATGCAAACAAAAGAGGAAAAGGACAAAAAAGAGGTGGGCAGGCAGGGGAGGGTGTGCACGAGACAATGCACTTGTTGTGTGTATTGTCGTGCACAAGCAAATACGCTTGCTGTAAGTAGTGTCCAGCTAGAGCAGATGCGTTTTCTGTGTGCATTGTTGTGCACAAGGATATGCGCTTGCTGTGTGCACTGTGTTACGAGGAGTAGCTTCCTCCATTCGCCATTCATTCATTAAATTATTCCAATCCATGGGCAATAGAATTCCTTTGTTCATGGTTCATTTCTGACAACATCAAACGACACCATGGAGCGAGAGGAATTACTCACACAAAGGGTGTAACATGGTTGATCAAACATGTGCCAGCTCTCAAGTATTTGAGTCAAATTGGGGAACAAATGTATGCTACACTAGATAAAAAAATATTACCTTTTGAGTATTATCCATGTGTATTCATAAAAGGAAAAGAGAAGCCCAATCAATGATAAAAGATGTGAACACTTTTTCAACACGTCAACATGGTAGAGCATTCCTCAAAGTCTCAAAACAATATGAATAATTGAAACATTAGCATCAATGAGTGATGTTTCCATTATAACAATAACCTAAGTTTTGATGTATTTGTCACATTACAATGTTCTACAGAAAAGAAACGGATGCCCAAGTGATCATATGTAAAGAGGGATATATATTGTTTGCTTTCAAGCTTGGATCTACGAATCCAATAACTAGCAATGAAAAATCCATTATTGATTTGCACAATCCCCATGTTTGTCACACGTATGCAAACATGTTCATGTTGGATACTTGGCACATGCAGTGATTTGATCGATCTTCATAGTCCATTGGTTGGGTTTACCGTTTTTGCTGTATACATCTTAATCAGTGATGAGAAAAAGGTTAACGGGGCAACCCACAAAAATCATAACTATAGGTGGTCACTCCACAATTGGTGAAAACATTGACAAAACCATCGTTATAGAAAGGAGAATGACAAAATTTCATATTTGAAGTTAATTACTAGTTTAAATGCATTCCATGTACCTGATCAAAGGTCATGGGGAACTAGAATGAGATTAATAGACATATTGTTCCCATGGTGGATGAAGGAGTTATCAAATAATCCACATCACCATGTGGAAATTTCTTTAAGATAAGGATGGTGAAACATAGATGCGCATGGACCACTCAACATTGAAACTCAATAAGCATTTAGAACTGTTTTTTATCTCTCGTTATTCCACACAATTCTTAATGGATTCCATGGAGATGAAATTCCTATCTTAACAAACTTGAATGTGGTTCATTACAAAATTTGTGCATCACATCATAACTGAAAAAAGATAACATGTAGGACCCACTACAAGTACATCTTCTTCATGGTGTTTCTTCAAGGCTCATGAATCACCTTAGAATATTAGAGGTGTTTATGAAAAAATAAAGCCACTTCCTGATCTCCTACAGAAATCTTGATTTTTGTTTTCAAAATTCTTCCTCTTAAGTTGGTGTGTTTCATGTTTATCAAGTTGCATGAGAAAGAGTGTAGAAAATTGGTGAAGATGTCAAAATTTATGGAAGCGTCGAATGTGACGATGATTTCATGTACCATTGAAGATAATGCAAACCATTATGAGAAAAAGAAAAATCTAAACACTTGAATTTGTAAGGGTTAAGAGAATGGTGGATGAATGAAAGGTGTGAAGTTGAGGAGAAAGGAGGGAGGGAAGGAGGGATGGTTTGCCGTTGAGAACGTTTGATGCATGTGGAGGAATGAGGAAGTATTTGGGTGTGTTTTTTGGTGAAAAAGGTTTGGGTCAGACAAAAGATATCGCGAGGGCGCAGTAGTGGTGTTGAGCGTGCTGGTAGAAAGTGAAGCATGACATGATTGTAAGGGATTGGGGCCAAAACATAGGTGTAGTGGATTCAACGAAATCCTTGATTGACTAGGCCGAAATGGCGGTGCTTGAGGGTCTTTGATCCTAAAGCCATCCCGTTCAACCGCACAAAGTCTTAGGTGACCACGCTCGAGCCACGTGGCTCCTTCGACCGGTCCGCATGGCAATACAACGCTACACCCCTCCCATTAGGATTGAGAGCCGCCTCCACATCTCTGATAATCCCAACGTGGGATTCGAGCCCTGGAGCTCTGATACCAATACAACAGATTAGACAAAATCCTTGACCAACTACGCCAAAATCGTGGTGCTTGAGGGTCATCCTGTCCAACCGTCCATAGTCCCAAGTGACCCCGCTTGAGCCACGTGGCTCATTTGACCGGTGGGCGTGGCATTGCCACGCTACACTAGGTAAAGGTACACGTTTTCTATTTTTCATTTTGACAAACGTGACCTCTTCGAATGTTTTTTATGACAAAGGCAGAAAGCAATCATTGAATTGTTGCTGCTACAGTTGACGACTCCATAGATGTCGACGTTATCAGTATCTTCGGTTTCCTCACCGTAATTATGCATTAAAGTTATCAACATTGATGAAGCAGCCACGGCAAGGGAATAACTGGAGCACATATAAAAACTGTCTTGATTTTGTGGTGGTGCATGGGGTGGGACATGCAAGTGTATTGGGTTGGGAGTGGAATCCAAGTTTATGTACGATACGGGTTATAAAATGAGATTTTTCATATCGGATAATGCCGAAGTTGGCAGAAAGTTACAGTGAGGATGTTAACGGTTCGAGATGGCTGGCCTAATCCAAGGAAAAGATGGTGTAATGGTGTGTACCTTCTCATGAGGAGGACTATGCATGATAGAACAAAAGTACCTTCTTCCTCCAGATTAGGTGCTTGAGTATGTGAGGAATGTAACCTAGGTGACCTAGCAGAAGGTTTGTTGTGCCAGGGTATTCTTGTTTTCAAAGACTGGCACTTTTTTGTGTGGCAAAATGGCTGATATATCGGCGCAAGCATCAACATAAGCCTGATATCCGCGAGTTAAAAAACTTAAACCACGCTATATCTTAAAGTTTAGAAAAACAACTACGTCGTGCCCAATCAACGATGCAAGCCGCCAATCGAGAGAAGTGCGGGGGATGATGTGTCACCCCCCTCGTCACGAGAATCACGATCGAGCGAAAACACACTTTTCTACATACAAAATGCTTTCAAACCCTACCCCAAATTACACTCGGGGTTTGAGGGTTATATTTTTCCACGAGCTCCTCTTGGGCCCCGTGACCGCGAGGCNTATCCGCGAGTTAAAAAACTTAAACCACGCTATATCTTAAAGTTTAGAAAAACAACTACGTCGTGCCCAATCAACGATGCAAGCCGCCAATCGAGAGAAGTGCGGGGGATGATGTGTCACCCCCCTCGTCACGAGAATCACGATCGAGTGATGAGCCATTTTCTTTAACTCGCAAACCCCCATTCGCGGATGTAGGATTGTATGTTTGCGCGGGCTCCTCCCGCGCAAACATAGAAAACCCTAAATTTGCGAATGGGGGTTTGCGAGTCCAAAGAAACAGAAGGCTCATCACTCGATCCCGATCGAGCGAAAACACACTTTTCTACATACAAAATGCTTTCAAACCCTACCCCAAATTACACTCGGGGTTTGAGGGTTATATTTTTCCACGAGCTCCTCTTGGGCCCCGTGACCGCGAGGCCTAACAGGTTCCCTTTTGGAACCCCAACTAAAAACCTCATAAACCTTTGTGAAAAAAGTGACAAACCCCTCCATTGAGGGGTTTGCCACTTGCTGGAATGTGGCATCGACATGGTGTGTACAATTGGATATTGCGGTTTTTTTTTTTCACGCTCACTGGGAATGGCGTTAATAAGGAAGCGAAAAAAAAAAGAATTGGATATGTCGTTGTTAATGTTTGAAACATACTGGGCACGCCGTTCCAATTATTGAGTGTGCGGACACGCCAGCTTCAGTTTTGGACATGGTGGGTATCTTATCTTTCCACCCAAAGCTATGTCGTCGCTACATGAAATACTACATCGGAATGTTGACATCATCAAGCTTCTCAAACAATCACAAACCCCTCTTTCGAGGTGTTTGTGATTGTTCGAGGGAGGGGTTGCATGGGGTTTGCGTGGGGGATCCGATACACCCCTGCAAAGCGAAGGCATCTACTGGGCCCCGCTACCATGGGGCCCAGCAGATGCCCACGCAAAAACAAAGAAAACTGTCATCCCCGAATGGAATTCGGGGCTGGGTTTGAAAGTATTTATCATGCAAACCAGGCTCGTCTGTCTGCCACGGGAAAACATGTCGAATATTGAAACTAGCGTTTTCGCTCGATCGTGATGGAGCGATGGCCCTTTCTCTTTTTTTCGACACGCCAACCCCCTATTACAATGTACGGTTTATGTTTTGTGCAAGCTCCTCCCGTGCAAAACATACAAAACCCCAAATTGTAATGGGGGATTTGCGCATCGAAAAAAGAAAACCAAAAGGGTCATTGCTCCATCGCGATCTCGCAAGGGAGTGACGGTCGCGATCGAGCAACGGTCACATGACCCTCGTCGCCATGCTCGATCAGCGCAGCATGTGGTTTGTTGGTTTCTTTGCGCTCATTTTACTCTGTTGTGTCCTCCCGGCTTGTGTACATCGGCGTGCAGATGACTGACGGCAAGACTCGACGCCGATGGAGTGTCGTCCGTTGGAGCCGACGCACGCTGAGGCCGTCTCGCGGTTCGTTGGAGCCTCCTCTCTCCGGCGACGTGTTCAGCTCCATCGGCAGGCCTCCTCGGCGGCCGCACTGCCAGCAGTCACTACCACTGCAGTCGCTGTCTGCATGCGTCCAGCGCATACTGTCGTGCCTGCGTCGTCATGCATTGCCTAGGGTCCCAGTTGCATGTTGCATGGCCCTGTTTGGCAGCATAAACCATCGTGGGCACTATCTGGGTTTAGGCTGCCATAACTCCTTGCTACTATTCTTCTAGCAGATTCTGACCGCACGGCTGCGTTCGCAGCGTTGGTACTATGGTATGGTCCAGTTTTTAGGCAAAACGGACGACGCCCGGGTTTTGGGCTGTCGGCTGCCTGGCAGGCCTCACCGAGAAAACCTGCCAGCCTGAACTGAGCTATTTTCTGATTGCCTGATGAACTGAGTAACAAGCTCTACAGAGCTGGGAGGGGGGGGGGGGCTAGAACTTGGAGGGGTCCCCCATTGCTGTTCATTCTTCATTCCTAATCAGTCATTATCAGTTTTCAGCTGCTTTCTGGCACTAACTCTTGCGCGCGCGTTTCTGAGTAACAAAACCCATAGCTTCCAGACTTAGACTCTAGAGCAGCAGACTGAGGGGGCAGCTGACTTAAGCAACGAGCGTGGAAGCCCGCACGCTGCATCAACAACACTGTTGCCCCAACCTGCTGCATAGTTTCCTTTTTGGTATCAGAGCCAGAGCGTAGCAGCAACAGCAGAAGACTGGCGAACAGGTGCCAGACAACGCCGGCAAACCTCCCATACGAGCCAGTGCAGGGAAAATGCTGCCAGATTTTCTTCCGACAGCATTGACCGTCCTGGTGGCGGCATCAGAATTTTGCCCACGGCCACTGGGCCAGGGGAAATGCTGCCGAAATTTTTTCGGCAGCACTGACCCCCACGCGTGACGCGAGGAGGTGAGTGGCAGGCAGGGTCTGACGTCTGTGGGTGACGACGCATGCGGCAACGTCACCCAGGTGTAGTGACTGGCATCACCAGCAGCAGCAGGCAGAAGCAGCAGCTTGCAGCAGCCCGCAGCAGTAGCAGCAGCAGCTCGCAGCAGCTGCAGCAGCAGCCCACAGCAGCAGCAACTCACAGCAACAGTAGCAGCAGTGTGCAGCAGCAGCAGCAGTGTGTAGCAGCAGCAGCAGCCCGCAGCAGCAGCCGGCTGCAGCAGCCCGTAGCAGCAGCAGGCAGCTGCCGCAGCACGCAGTAGATGTAGCAGGGTGCAGCAGTAGCAGCGGGCTGTAGCAGCTGTTGCAACGAGCTGCAACAGCCGACAGCTATAGTAGCAGCAGCAGCAGCAGCGAGCAGCAGCTGCCAGCCACGGTTGCTGTTGCCCGCTGCTCGCAACGAGCGAGGAGCGAGCTGCAGCCCGCTGTTGCCAGCGAGCAGCTGCTCGCTGCTGCTGGGCGAGCAGCAGCTCGCTGCTGCTGGGCGAGCAGCAGCCCGCTGCTCGCAGTAGATAGCGGGCTGCTGCCCGTTGTGACAAGGAAAAAAAAAACAAAAAAGAAGAGACAACAAAAAAATTCCCCCACCCCCGCAGCTCGCGACAGCAGCATGCAGCTGTAGCGAGCAGTTGCTGTAGCACGCAGCAGCTACAACAGCACTCAACTGCAGCAAAAAGCTACAGCAGCTCGCTTTTGCAGCAGCAGCAGCCACAACAACTGCTGTAGCTTGCAGCACGAGCAGCAGCAGCTGCAGCACCCGCAGCAGTAGCAGTAGTAGCAGCAAACAGTTGCAGCAGCAGCAACAGCAGTAGCAACACCAACAGCAGCATCAGCTGCAACAGCAGCAACAGCAGCAGCAGCAACAGCAACAGAAGTAGCAGTAGTAGCAACGGCAGCAGCAGCAGCAGCTACAGTAGCATCAACACCAACAGCAGCAGCGGCGGCCCCAACATTCGCCGCTGCTGACATCAGCACCCCTCTGCCGACGTCACTAATGACATCACTGCTGACATCACTGCTGACATCATTGCTGACATCATCAACAAAGGAAAAAGGAGGAGGGTGAAAGGGGAAAGGGGGAAGGCCAGAGGAGTGGATAAACTTCCCACTCCCCCAACCTCTCGTTGAAGCAGCAACACAAAGACAACAACAAAAAAAAGGACACCAAGGCATGGCTGAGAGTCCAGGCGAGGGGGGGGTCCTCCTCTGATGGGGGGACCCCCACCCCTCCTTTCTTGTAGTGATTGCTCCAGCAGCAGCAGCAGCAGCACCCGCCGCCGCTGCAGCAGCAGCAGCCGCTGCCGCCGCAGGACCAGCAGCTGCCGCCGCCGCCGCCATTGCAGCAGCAGCCGCCGCCATTGCAGCAGCAGCCGCCGCCATTGCAGCAGCAACAGCCACCGCCTCTCCAGCAATAGCCGCCGCCGCTACAGCAGCAGCCGCCGCCCATACAGCAGCAGCCACCGCCGCTGCAGCAGCAGCAGCCACCACCTCTATAGCAGCAGCCGCCACCGCCGCTACAACAGCAGCCGCCGCCCATACAGCAGCAGCCACCACCGCTGTAGCAGCAGCAACCGCCCCCTTTATAGCAGCAGCCGCCACCGCTGCAACAACAGCAGCCGCCTTCCATACAGCAGCAGCCACCGCCTCTGCAGCAGCAGCAGCCGCCGCCCCTATAGCACCAGAAGCAGCACCAGCAGCAGCCCACTGGTAATGTTGGCGGCACCCCTAACCCACTTGTGGCTCTTCAGCAATAACTTGCCGCCTTGTCACAGCAGCTTGCGGCGCTACAGCCAGTCGCCTCCCAAACCGCCACCAGCGCCCTGCCGTCGTTCGTCCCTCCAGGGCACGCTAGCCCCGCGGTGTCTACCGCCACATACTACTTAGCACAACAGCAGACTCAGCGCCAATGGCAGACAGTGACCTCCGTCCTTGGCCCCACTCTGGGTGCCGGCCGTAGGCAGAAGGACTTTGAGACGCCGCCACAGGCGCTTCAGGCCGGCGAGCAGTTCCGGAGCTGGGAGCTCAGCTTCCGGATCTGGGCGCAGGGGGAGGGTCTATGGGCCTACTACACCCTCCCTTACGACTCCACCCAGGCCGACCAGCTATATGACGCAAGTCGCGCCGTCCGCGCCCTTGTACCCGTCGCCCCTCCACCTCCCCGCCTCGCTTCTTCCCCTCCCGTCTCCTCCCCGTCGGCTGCGACCGGTCATGTGTTCGTCACCAGCACGCCTTCACCTCAGCACACACGCCTCTTGCACCGCCGCCTTTGTCACGTCCACTCTGCCGCAGTAGAGAGCATGCTTCGCACCCAACCGGCCAAGGGCCTTGATCCGGAGACCTTCCCTCTCCCATGCCCCACAGAGTGCATTGACTGCGCTCAGGGGAAGATGCACCGGTCCACGTACCCTCTCTCTTCCTCACGGGCGTCCGCCCCCCTTGACCTTGTCCACTCGGACGTCATGGGCCCTCTCCCCACCGAGTCCGTCGGCGAGCATGGCCGCTATGTCCTCACTCTGACGGACGACTACTCCCGCTACCGTTGGGACTTCTGCCTTCGGCAGAAGAGCGATGTCGCCCGAACCATTCAGGACTGGCTTGTCCTCGCGGAGCGCGAGTGTGGCCGCCCCCTAAGTC
>SZWC01008870.1:260-20273 GCA_023375785.1 Penium margaritaceum
GTCTACGTCTATGTCTATGTCTATGTCTATGTCTATGTCTATGTCTATGTCTATGTCTATGTCTATGTCTATGTCTATGTCTATGTCTATGTCTATGTCTATGTCTATGTCTATATCTATATCTATATATATATCGATATCTATATCTATATGAATATGTATATCTATATCTTTATTTACATCTATTTTTATGTATGTATCCTCTTTTACATGTACATCTACATCTTCATCTACATCTACATCTAGATCTACATCTACATCTTTATGGATGTCTATATGTTTCTCTTGATCAATGTATCTATAAATATATGGATATGCATATACAAAGCCAACATAAATCCAAATACCCTTGTACATGTGTACATCTTTCTACGTCATAACATGTTAGTCTTTTTTATATGTTTGAATCGTTATGCATATCTACATTTATTTTTTTGTTCATCTCTTGATGTAGAGGTGTCCAATGACTCTTTAGATTACCTTCATTTGAGAATTAATGAAACCATTCCTCTGGAAATTGTACGGATTGCGAATTAAATATTAAAGCACTCCAAGCTGCAGCATAAATTCATTTTGAGAAATTATCCTTCACGTTTTTTAATTTGATCCTTCGAAGAAAATAATTAATTTTGAAATTTCAAAATATTTTTCAGAGTATAATGCTTGATATATTGATTTTTCTTTTACTTAATAGATGTAGCATTGTTCCTTTTACACTAAAATGTTAAAATAAGATTTAAATTCTTTTTTTAACAATTGTTGTATAGAAATATTTGAAAATATAATACATAGTTTTGAATTCTAATTTTGGTATTATCCATTCGGTTTATTGTTTTTCGCTATGGAATAAGTGTGGTTTGGTTTGAACTTCATACAAAGTTTTAACATAACCGCTCCGAGGGACAGGGTAATGTTTTCTTCTGTATTGTATATCACGAGTCGAACACGAGTTCGACTCTGTGCGAGGCCTTCGACGCTCCTGTCGAAGGCCTTGTCGCTAAGGTGAGGTGGTGTTTTGCAACGGAAACAATCAAGACAAAACAAAACCTGTTGCAAATCTTCGTCACTGCCGCGATCTTGATTACTGCATCGTCGCAATGTCTTACTGCGATGGTCTCTTTGCATACTGAAACGGCCACCGGTAGTCCTCGCCGGCCCGTCGAGTACCGATCGGTGGTTGCGAACGCGTAGGTGGCTGGGTGGCCGTGCAAAACGGACCGTAGGTGAGCGTGGGGGGTCGCAAACGCGACCCGCCGACGCCCACCCGACGTTGCACCGTCGGGGGCGTCGGCGGATTGTAGAGGACTCCAACTGTTCACTACAAGGAGGTGGAAGAGACCATAAATCGATACAGAACTCGGAGCTACCTGAAGTCGATTGCGCTTGCCACTTTGTATGGCCGCATGGCGAGGTGCTGCACTGCTGCGCCTGCGTCGACAGCACCCGTAAACGGTAGCAGCTGTGGCACAGGCCGTTTTGCCCCCTATCCGGCGGTGCTGGTTGGGACGATCTGGTACAACAGTAAACGATTTCGACAGCTGGACAATGTGGGAAATGATTGCTCGAGAGCTATCATAAGGACAGATCTTTTGGGCGAGACAAGTGGTGGTTGGGCGCAAAAGAACCACCACTCTTGGATTGTGAAATGATAACGTGAAAACTGTCCATTTGGACATTGTCGTGGACTCAATCGATCGCCCCAGACTCGGGGACTGTTACTTCAACTCAACTTGAGCCCCGACTTCATGTCGCAGCCAAACTCCAACTCACACTCACTACTACGGGGACGTCTTCAAATGGCCCCCATCCTGACGATGACAATGATTGATCCACATTCAAAACACATTAAACGATGTCTCCACCATGTTCTCAAAGTGTGAACATGTTGCAACCATTTTTAAGTAGTTTGTACATCACATCTACACCCTAAACTCCATCTTCAGATTTCCCCAATGTCCTTTGGTGATGTTATTGGTGACATACTAAAACCCCATCGTCCATACCTTTAGGCATCTAAAAACAAATGGAACAAGACCTAAACTCCAAGAGACATACACACCCATAACTCGCACATGGCTTTCCAAGCTACCACAAAATGTGAAAATTTTTGGTTTGGTTTTTTAATTCCATGTGAATCAACTGAAGGTCACTTAGGTTACAATGATGCAATTTTCGAAGTGGAATCTCATATCATTCCAATTCTTCTCAAATTCGTCCTACATCATTGCTTATGTCCTAATGTACATGCTTTAGAAATCTTGACGATGAATATAAACTCTTCTTATGTTTCTTAAAATCTACAAAATTTTCTAATCATTGGTGAATTTTCAAAAGATATTCAAAATATAAGTTCTCTTGTCACTCGAGAGGCTTTAAGGTTATGCACAAACTCAAAAACTATAGTCTTGAAGTCAATATTATGTGGCTCATATAAATTTTACAAAAGAACTAACCGTTCAATTGGTGTCATTTAAATCAAAGGACAATTGTTTGTCAATAACAGGACTTAATCTCAATATTTTGTCATCAAAATCCTCCAAACTCTCTTATAGAATATTTTTTCCCTATCATTTGTGATTAAGGAGGGGATATCATGTAGTGAGACAACGTTGTTGAGGTTAAGGCGGATTCTTTGCTCAACAATGATCATGCAGAACTTTGGGATGAAATTCACATCTTCCACATGAGTGAACCACCACATGTATTGCATTAAAACTTGCATTCTTTACGACAAAACCAATCATAGTATTCATGGAGGTGTTTGGCGATGGTCATTTTGATATCACCAAATACAAGAGGAAAACCAAGGGTTTGGTTCGTCTCAATTCATGCTCTTGGAACACCTCGCACATAACATAGTACTCGTGATGTCACTCATCATCATCTTCAACTAGTCATGTCATGATGGACCCTATAGTTTACATCAAACTATGATATTATTAATCAAAAGAGGTTTCATTCATAAGATGCATGATGTGTGAAAGATGGATAAAGGAATATTTGGTGTATAATTTAGCCATAAGGCTATCCGAGCACCTTGCTACAAGAAGAGGGTCAATTACATGTCTCATTTGAAAGGGTTTGAAGGTTTGGATGATGTTGAGAGACATGGTTGGAGGAACCACCTTTTGCGTAATTTTTTAGAGAGGATGTGAGATAGTGTGAACGGTTTTCCTTTATGAAGAGTTCAATAGAAAATTTGGGTTGAATTGTGGATGGTAGTTTGTTCATTTTGGACGTTGTCTTAGCAATTAAGGGCCATATGGGCACTTTTTTATCCCCTCAAAACGGGGTTGGAGAAAGAGTGAGGAGGATTTCCAACATCATTTATGCTCGTAAGTGATACTTAAGTGTGAGGAATTTCAGTTCATATAGGGACCTATAGTCATGGCAAGCTTGACATGTCAGTAATGCCCTATGGATTTTGGGGTTTGTTTTGTACAACGTAAACCATTTTGAACAAAAAACATTTATATGGAGTTCAAGAAGGCCTCTCGCAATGATAACGTGACAAGGCCACGCTGGCTAACCTGTTCCACGACCAAATCAAGTTGTTTGAGTCAACTTTGAAGTAAAAGCATCAAACAAGACTACATTTTCTCATAATGAATGACCCAACAAATGAATTCGTGAAACGTGTTATAGATCTGTCAACCTGTTTATAAAAACAGATAATGAAATGATACAAATAGTAACAGAAAGTCATTTTTTTAGAAACAAAGCAATGATGTAGCTTCAAGTGCGGTAAATAATTATGACAAAACATGCAAGAAAGAGTCCTCTGACTACGGGGATGGTCATAGTTTTTTCATTTGGATGATTACACTCGTCATTTTTTAGTTCACTTTTGCCTCTTAATGCCAAGTTGCAAAGCCCGCATTAGATTAGCATGAGAAGCAAGTTAATCGATGACCTCATTGCTTGTCCTCTTTTATTCATGCAATTGAATAGCTTATACGGAAAGAGATACTTCACCATCAAAGAAAAATTTACCTCACAAAGGTGTTCAAATAATGCTACCCGTCAAGACTTCACCCACTTCCACACGCACTCACCACTTTCAGTTCCTCATCACCTCTTTATTTCTCTCTTTCTCCCTAATCCAAATATCATCCACATCAACACAAAGACAACTTCACAAAGTGGCCCGATGCTTTAGGACATCCGAGTTGATGGGGGCCAAAGGGGAATTCTAAAAAATGTATGCAAGGGTGGAAGTAGAGGTCTTTTGCTATGATGAAAAAAAAGAATGACTACTGAACGAGTCTTTGTCCAAGACTCCGGGCCCTAGTAGCCAAGCCCGTTTGTTTTTGGTAGGACCAAAACGTTCATTCGACGAATTCAAGACAAAAGGATTTCAATAAAGGAGAGAGATGAAAAATAACCCTAACTTGGCCCATACAAATCACATTTAGGCGCCAATTTGTTCTTGAGACCAAAACAAGATTTTGTATTTTTTTTTAACTTTTAAGGCCATCCTTATCCCATTTGGTCCTCACTAATTTATTCCTTAAGAAACTTTCCCATAATCATTCATCAAGTCTTACATCAAGGACGTTGGAATTTTGCCCATTAAAAATTGTTCCCTCAAAAGGAAGAAATACTTTAAAAAAATAAGGTAAAGGAGGAATTTTCAAAAGCCACCTCGTTCCACCCTTCATGGGGTGAAGGAGGATTTACTTTGGGAACCTCAATCCACCGCTCAAGAGCATCAAGGACTAACTCACCAAAGCAACCTCGGTCCACTTCTAATGAGGTGAAAGATGGTACACTTAAAGAACCTCAACCCACAGTTAAAGAGAGTGGAGGAGGGACCCTCCAAAGCCACCTTGGCCCACATCTCAAGAGAGGTTCTATGTGAGGCATAACTTGACTATTAGTATCTCCTCAAATCCTTGAAAACAGAAAACAAAACCATAAAAGAAGAAGGTTGAGAAGAGAGTGAACCTTGGCGAGGCCTTATGAAAGAAGTTGAAGGCCTTATAACTTAACTATGTGTTATTATGGGGTGTCCTTAGACGGTTATCCCACACCTCTTGAATGAGTGAACACCCATGGATTCTACAAAGCATCGGAGGCCGACGCTTTGTAGGGTGGAGGGATGGGTTCAAGCCACGCTCTTGGCATGGCTTGACCCCAAGCCACGCTAAGAGTCAACATAAAAGGGAGAAGGCCTGAACCGGAGCCGCCTAGAGAAAAATGCCGAAACCTCCTAAATATAGACAAGAGATCGAAAGTACCCGTCTAGTCAAACCAGAAGGCAAGAGGAAATCCCTTTATTTGATGCTCAACTAACTCTGCTCAAGTGAGGTTTACAGGCCACCGAGGAAGGCAGAGCTAATGTCACCAACCCTCAAGAGGCCGATAAGGGTGGAGAGGATGGGAAAGAATCCCATGATGAGCCATTAGACTAGGTGGTCATAAAGGCAAAACAAGACATGGATGATGATGGTCAGGCTCACAATGCAACTCGTAAGGACACTGGAGTCAAGACATGTACATTAGTGAACACCCTTCATGCAATGGTACTGATGGAAAGCTTGACCTTGACCAACTAGGCCAACATTGTGGTACTTGAGGGTCTGCAACCCTTAAGTCATCTTGTTTTCTTACCCACAGCCTACAGGATCACGTTTGAACACATGGAGCGTGACATGATACATCTTGCCTTCTAAGAATGAGCTATCTGGAGCATGAACAAGCGAGATTCAAACCATGATGCTCTAACACTAGTGTAATCGTACTCGAAGAATGCTTTATTGATTGGGCCAAAACCGCGGTACTTGAGGGTTTTCTATCCTTGATTCATTCCGTTTTCCCGTCCACAGCGTAGGGGAGCACATCAGATCAATGTGGAGTAATCCTTGCTACAATTAAGGATAATAACATAATGGAGAAAGTGTCTTAACTTGCTAGCGGAGGTGGTCGTGCTATCCCCCTTGCCAAGGGTGAGGGAGACCAATAAGCAAACCCTCCAAGCGTCGTGGTGGTAGAACACACATTCGGCAATGCAATGCATCAGCGGAACGTCAAGGGCTAGCTCGACTAGATTTGTGCCCACCTCTCTTCAGAAGACATGGATCTACCCATGACCATCATGGGTGCGCTAGCGTACAAACTTGACATGGTGCATGCCAGGCTCTGTGAACGGGTGTTCATGAAGTAACGATTTAATGAGAGGCTATATGAAGAAAACACTAAGACTCACTACGAGTTGGTAGTAGCTATGCATAAGGTAAAGGTGGCATAGTAGGCACTTGAGACCCTTTGTGTAAATGAATTCATCAACAAGCGGGTGGTGTTGAACTTGGGTCTTTAGCGACACACCATGTAGCTAAAGATGAGGTGGAGAAAATGCTTCATATTGTGATCGTGTAAACATGGAGAACTTACACAAGAGTTCTTATAATGTGCTCCAAGCTCAAGAAGACAAAGGTGCCCCACAAAATGTGCTAAGAAACCATGGATGAGGATTGTTGGAATACAACTTGAAGCTTAGTGGGTCTATATTTGGTGTTGGAGCCTATAAATTTCTATGAAGGGACGTGAGACCTTACAAAGTTCCTCTAAGTTTTGGAATGACACCTATGTCTTGTCTAGATTTACAAGGAGGAGTGTGGCATTGAAAGTATGCTCTCTCATAAGCCACAACCCTTCAAGAAGCATATAAAACTTAGGAAGGAGAAGTTGTTACACTCTAACTCAAGTTGCGAGGAGTGCTACATACTCATGCACAAGCTGTTTTTCAAACCTACTAAGTTGTAGAGGCCAAAGAAGGAGTTTGAAGCCTACATTCAAGGATGCATGTCCTAGAAGAAGTATGTAAATGTTTTTTAAAGACATCAAAGAAGGTGGACGTCGACATCATAATGAACGGGCCAAAATAGACCTTTCTTTACCGGCTTCGCTAGCATGAAAGTTCAGGTGTTCTACCTTTGAGATGATAGTAAGGAGTGGAAAAGCTTGTGCACTCTTGTGATACGCATTTGCAACGTGCGTAAGATGAATTCTCACAGATGGGATTGCAACACGTGCAAGTGCTAAAGTTTATGTGACACACTTGCCTCTATAGGTGGTGCGCCAAAGTGCTCGACAAAGGCCAAAATTGAGCCGATAATGAAGTTCCATCATTAAGATGGAGATAACACATGCTGCATCATTATCGTCTATAGGTGACTACCTTCATTCCAAAGAATGCTTACTATACTAGTAAGCATTAGAGGAGTATGACCAGTTGTACCATGGGAAAGGAAAGTGCCATGGTGGAGGCCAACATTGCCCAAATGGTGGAAGCCAAAGTCATTTCCAACTTTATGGCCTAGAACAAGGTCGATACAGCCAAGGCCACGTGGAATGCCCTGGTAGGATAGGGGTGCAATCTAGGGAGCTAACCCCACGAATAGACCTTTGTAGTCACAAAAAAAAACCTTTTGAAAGTCAAAGATCTCGTCATTCAACTACTTGTCTATCCAATTTATGTGTGAGTGAAAATATCAGCTATGAGGTGAAGATTATAACTCCAAAAACAAAGACACACGCATGCGCACGCACGCACACACACACACACACACACACACACACACACACACACACAAACACACACACACACACACACACACACACACACATAAGTGTTGTCCCAACACAAGTACTAGAGAAGCAAGGATATTCTACATGCCTACCTTTGCAATGATAGCAAAGGAATAACAAATGGATTCATAGTCACATTAGTAGGAATGCACCTATAGGGCCACACTCAGTCACCTCCATGAGCAAGGCGCTCATGGAGAACCTAGAAACAGCATGTACAGTATCAAACATGTCCAAAAGCTGACACGAGAGCATGTCATGCATATGAAGAGGAGAAAAATTAGGGGATGAATCCTATTCATTTCAACACTCCTTCTCGGACCCTACTTTTTAGAGTCCAAGCCATACAAGCCCTACAGCTTATGCATGAGAGCACAACAAAGGCATAGAGAAGCCCCTGGTCATGAAGTTTACACGCTGATGAAGAGAGCAGACACCATGAATTAAAAAAATCTCGATGTGTATTGCATCTCGCACATAGTGATGTGCAACTCGGATTTGCATTGTATGACGATGATGTACTTGGGTTTTTATGATCTTAAGCATGCTTTGGTTGTTGCACCACAGGGGTACCTATAAATTGTGAATGAGTAGGTCATGCAAGAAGATGTGCTACCATGTCCTTTCCTTTCCAACTTTGTTGAGTACCACATACTCTGGTTCTATTGAAATTATGGTGCTATAGTCTTGCTTGTCGCTTTGCCATAAGACCGCTAGTCCTTTAATGTTGAAGGCATACCTTGTCTTGCTATGCGACCCTCCCACATCCATGTCATTGTCACCGAATCCAACCAGCTAGAGGCCATCGAATGTGTAGTGATATCAAAGAATGACAACAATTATATCCATAGTGTATCAAAGGACACAAAACAAGGCTCTCATGTGAAGAATTTGTGAGGAGTTGCTAAATTGAGAGAGGAGGCTCAATACATGTGTGATGACTGGACGAGTGGTGACACATGCATACATCAAGCTACCCACTATCATCTAATATGGGTGGGTGAAAACCACACTACTAGGAGAAACATCGATTGCATTGCTTCTCTCCTTCATTTCCGCGGGTATGATATGATTTACAATTGATTGCACAGCCTCCAAGATAGTAGTGTATTTTGTGGCCAAACTCTTCACTCAAGGTTGCAAACCAATCCCAATCCACCCTTCATGTATGTATTAATTGACCTCCATTAGTAGAAATGAGCCAACATCTCCCTATTTCTTCAATTTGTGTCTCTTGTTCAGCAGCTCCTTTCTCTCAGAGATCTCTATGATGGACGTAGAGAAGAGAAAGAGATCATCAACATACATTAGAACTATTGCTGATAACATCCCTTCTCCTTGATCCAAACGTGAGTGGTTTACATTACTCCTTACAGAACCTCATCCACTAGGCGAAAAGCTAGCTCCTCATTGGAACACTACTAAGACAATTTGAGACCATGCAATTCTTTCTTGAGGTATTAATCCCGACCATTTTAATCTTCCACTACTTGTTATACCATGTCAATCCCCTCTTGTTAACATCCATGAAGAAAAGTATTCTTCACCTCCATCTCATGTATCTTTCAATCAAACAGTGTTATTGTTGGAAAAAACTACAACTACTAGAGTAATTTCTCATAGGTAGAAAAGTGTCTCTTAAGTAAGTACCTAGAACCTGATAATATCCTTTTGCTATCAAACATACCTTTCATTTATCAATAATACCATCATCGTGGTTTTTTATCACAAATACCCACTTTGCCCGGATTGCTTCCTGTCCATGTGGCAAGTCGACCTTTTCCTACGTATCAAATGCGTGAATCTCATTGAGCTACTTCTGAATGGCGTCTTACCATAAGTGTACATATGAGAATGCCATTGCCACCCTATACGCCCTCTCTATATGGCTGAGGAACAAACAATGATGTCGCATGACCAAAAATGATTAGTAAAGCCTCGATCTCCTCTTGCCAACCCAATGTAAACCTTTACACTGGTAGAAGACTAGTTTCATTTTTCAACCATGCTACACATGCCTTTATATGACTTCCTCTCTATTGCTCTGAGTCTACTTCCCCACAGGTACTCTGCCCCCGAAATCCCAGCTTCATCAACTACCTCTTGCACCCTTGCCTGTTGTTCTTGTTCTATCATCAACCGCATAAATGACACCACTGTCGTGTTACGATGGATTACGAGGTGTAGCAGCTCAACGTAAAAAATTATTTTCTACATGGTGAGATGGATACAACCGTCTACATGAAGCAACCAAAGTGTTACGATGATGGGAGTCGTAGAGTGTGCAAGCTGGTGAAGAGTCTGTACAGACTAAAGCAAAGCCCCCTACTTTGGTACCAGAAGCTACAAGCAGTGCTGGATTTTGTCGACTTTAAGCCTTCAGCATACGACGACTTCCTCTTCCTACATCGGCCATCACTAGACACAAAGCCAGACTGCTACGTGCTGTTCTACGTTGACAACATTCTCATCACTGGTTTGACGGCTGACTTCATCAAAGCAACAGCGACTTCCATGGCGTAGGAAGTCAATGTGACACTCATGCCTAGCTTTGATTTGTACGTGGGCATGAACATTGAACGTGACTATGAAGCGCATATGCTTCACTTGAGCCAGCAAACGTACGCTCGCAAAGTTTGCGAACGATTCAACGGTCCCGACCAAAACACACCAACACCTTTGCCACGACAACAGCTGACTCATCAGGGACAGAGGGGGAGAAGCGAGACCGACTACCGCACCAGAGTCGGATCGTTCATGCACATAAGTTGTATGCGGCCACATCTATAGTTCGTTGTGAGCAACTTAGCACACGACAATGAGACTTGTACGGAGGTGGCTGGCAAGGAGCTCGACAGAGCTCTAGGCTACCTTAAGACGACAAGTGACACCAATCTTGTTTTTGGGACAACAGCCAGCCTCGACCTTGAGTGCTATGTTGATGCGGATTTTGGAGGAACGGAGGAAAATCACCGTAGTACGACAGATTTCGAGTGCTTGCTTGGCGGAGGACCAGTGCTCTAGACCAAGTAACAAACATGGGCCAACTTTGCTCTTTCCTCATCCATGTCAACTTCTTTTGAGGCTACTCCTTTTTGGTTCGCCCCTCCACTTCTTCAACTCAAACAACAATTGTGTGTGTTACTTTAGTTAGCAAAGTTGACCAATGTATTTATTGCCATAAGGTTGATGTTGATATTGGAACCAATACTTTCACTCTCAGATCAAAAGAATCCAAAGAGGTATGATATGATGCATTAATTACAAGTTTGGGGGAAATTCCCATGCAAGATGGCCACATGGTTGCCTATGAGGGTCACAAGATTTCACATGCAAAGACTAGGTAGAAAAAAGGGGATCAAGAGTTCCTAGGAGTCGTGCATTCTTTCAAAGAATAGCGTTAGTTCCTCGAGAGAGTAGAAGAGCACATAAATGTGGTTAACAACCACAACACCCTCACTTTCGTCTTGACACAACCAAACATCTCAAGTAGAAAGGCACGATCAAGTGGGTAATTTAGTTAAACTAAATTCACCTGAGAGTAGAAACCAAGACGTACTAATGTGGCTGACCTCTTAAGTAAGAAGCCATAGCACATGGAGTTTGTTGTGGAAAGCAAGGAAATTACTAACCGATACTTTGCACCACTTATGTTTGCAACCAAAGTGAAATGAAACCCACTTCACCCACCCCCGCAACCATTAATTGTGATCAGTCCCTTGAAGAATCAAGGTTGAATGGGCTATCCCATCAACCCTTGGTTTGTGGAGTCAAAAAGGATCAAACTTCATAGCCTTGTTTAGGTTGTGGGGCTCCATTAGCACAGTAAACATGTGGTAGTCCCAAATGAGAACAATCTGCATGACCACACACGTATGTTTAATTGAGGGCATCTTTAAATAGCATGTTTAGTGTAGTAGGTAACTATTACAAGGAAATTTCCATGAGTTTGTCTAAAGAGGTACTCATATGCAGTTCACTTCGAAAGCTATGTATATGATACTTGTACTTCAGGATGTTAATGTAATTTGTTAGCTAGGAAAAAGAAAAAATATTACATTGTGATCTTGATGTATAGTACACGTATATATGTCTTCATAAATTCTGATTGGTTACCTTTGTAAAGTGGGTGTTCACATTCAGAACTATAGGATACAAAATAAAAGACGCTTCATGGCGAGCGAACTTCTGCAATTGCTGCAATGTTTCTTTTTTGGTGGCATACTCCCCCTAGTAGCGACGAGTGTATTATGGTTGAATAGCTAGGTTGTGTATTGCACAACCGTTACTTGAATAAACTACGTCTACTATACACTTATCATATTTTTCACATGTTCAATGGATACAAACATTATATACACTCTCTTCATAAACTTTACTTGTTTGGGGGGGGGGAGTTGGGAGCAGGAGATCTTCTCCCCCAAAAGGGTAAAGTGTATTGGGGGAGTGTCTATGGTAAGTGTATATGATGGACACATGCAAAATACACATAGAGTATTTTGAGAAGATGTCATAAAACACTCATTGACCGTAAGACTATGACAATTGAGGATCAACGATGAACGATTCAATCATCTATACATAGATGACGATCAACGATCGAAAATCATCGACTAGTTGATGACATCCATATGTGCCAAAACTATATTGCACATTGGTAACCACATAATTGGGACCCCATCTCCCCCCAAAGAAGTGACGAGTGTATTGGGGTCGTGAAGCTGGGTTGTGTATTGTACTATCGTTACTTGAATAGGCTAAGTGTACTATACACTTAGTGTATTTTTTACCTGTCCATCAGATACACTTAGCAGAGACACTCTTCCAATACACTTTATCCTTTAGGGGGGGGCAACATGGGAGCCGGAGATCTTCCCCCTTTAAAAGGTTAAAGTGTATTGGGGGAGTTTCTGTGGTAAGTGTATGTGATGCACACATGAAAACACAGAAAGTTTA
This sequence comes from Penium margaritaceum, assembly GCA_023375785.1. NCBI lineage: Eukaryota > Viridiplantae > Streptophyta > Zygnematophyceae > Desmidiales > Peniaceae > Penium > Penium margaritaceum. The sequence goes on from SZWC01008870.1 coordinate 12,807, forward strand.
TTCGGAGACAATGTTAAGGAAAACGTCGTTGAAATCCGATCTATGACAATCGATGATTGACAATTAATGATATAGATTATCACCACACATATAATGATCAATAAAAGGTTTATGAGGGATTTAAAAGGGGGAAACAAAAACCCCCATTTGCAATAGAAGGGAAACTGTTGGGCCCCGCTACCGCGGGGCTCAATAGGAGCTCGAGAAAGAGCAAAATCAAAACCCCAAACCTCGGAAGTAACATGGTGTGGATTGTGTCTCTACCTAGTATGGAAATTTGGAGTAGGCCTTCTCATTCTTTATAGTAGTTGCATTTTTAAAGTCTAAAGACAAACGTATGTCTGTTCAAGGGAATTTTAAATGCAGTTGTGGAAAAGGAATTCATGGTTTTTGTTGTGTTTTTACATTTTGATTGCTATCCCTTTAAGAACGTTTGTATGTTAATGCATAAAAATGCATTCTTCTATGTATGATCATACGTAGCAATGTGAATTGTAATGTAAATTGCACGAAGGTACCATGGTTTCCAGAGGCTTACATTTGACATGTATATTGTATGGAGAATGTATTTGTAAGAGGTGATTGACCATAAATGTGGCCATATCATGTTTGAGTTCAATAACTCTCCATCTTTTGTGCACGTGGGACCAAAGAGAAGATGGCATGCCCTTGGTAAGTATTCTAGGTGGCTGGGGTTGATGTAGGGACATCTAGAAGTACTAGATGATGTGTTTCCATTGTGTACACAACAAAAACTTCCATAAGGCAATAGGAGGAATGCTTCAACCATTCCAAATATTGGCTTACGCATGAGTTTTGGTGTCCATGGATTTTATCGTTGGACTTTGGAAGAAGAAGAAAGGCCACGATTTTATCTTAGTCATGGTAATCTGTGTTATAATGGCTCACTTCATGCAAAAAATACGACAGACATGTTTATGAGGGTGTTATGAAGTACCTATGCTTACTCCTCCACATCAATAACCGAGATCCACGATTTTCTAACTAGTTTTGGTTTGCCACGTAGGATCAATTTGGAACTTGGCAAAGCATGTCCTTTGTATTTCACCTAGAGATAGATGCGCAGAATGAGTGCATGAATCGTACACTTGAATTAAATGCTCCACATACATGTGGAGCCAACGTTGGAACATTGGAATGACTACTTGGCCCTTGGCAAGTTTGCCGCAAAAAATGTTGTCAATGAGTAAACCAGCTATACCTCCTTCTTCCTCAGCAAAGTCAAAATCTGGTGGTAGCAACTTTCATGGTGAAGTATAGGGCTTGAAAGGATCAAGTATCCCCTTCCTTATCCTTGTTTAACCGCATGGACTCCCTTGGGTTAGGCACGAAGGCTCACTTGCATGCTGCTCAACTACATGGGAAGGTCTATGCCAATGCAAAACTTCGTGATTTGTTGGGTACGCTCGGAGATTGTGTGCGATTGAGCACAAAACTTTGTGACTGAAAGTTTTGGGTGCAAGAAAGATGCCACGAAAGTGGCTTAGTCCCTTCACACTGATGTAGGAAATTTGACAAATGGCTTATTGATCAGCCCTTCCACCAAACCTGTGCATCCTTGTTTTCTTTTATGTGAGCCTCTTTGTTCCCTACACTTTAGAGGTGTCCGTTTAGCCACCGACTCTTGCATTACTTGCCGTGGAAGGCTAATGTGAGGTGCATCGCATTCTCCAACACCGTGAACACAATTTTCATTAAAGAGAGGTTAAGGAGTACTTCATTGGATGGCAAAGTTGTGGAACTGTGGAGAATACTTGGGAACTGGAATCGTGACTGTCACCTCTAGCATTTGTTAAGTATTGGGATGAATTGGCTTCCCGTTGGAATTGACGTGCCCTTGAGGGTACCACCGTGGTAAGATCCCCCTTGAGAGGAGAACGTCACATCCCCTTAGGCCAATCATAGACTCACTTCTGGTAGCCTATCAGAGGGCTGCCAAGGCACCCAGCGCGAGGACACTTCTAGTGAAAGGGGGAGAGCAAGTGTGTTTTTCTTGGAAAGCTCAATAACCTAAAAATGTGTTTGTGCCAAGTCATGATGTTTTCTCTCCATTTATTGGTGCAATTACCATCATGAGTAAATGGTGTATCTAATCCATCACAAAAGCAAAAAATGAACTGAGGGATTGTAGCTAAAGGGGGAGGAATGTAATTGAAATGAATTTTTTAATAAATGAAAATGAAGTGTAAGAAAGACCATCACAATCCTTACTCGAGTGCATCAGGTTGGCTCACCTGTTTCTCTACAAAAACAATGTGGTTGAGTCAAACTTGACCTAGATGCTTCACAAGTGTGAATGCTTTTGTAATGAACGTTTCAAAAATTGAATTGTATACTTTTTGTCATAGATTTTCCCATATTTATGTCTAAAACAGAGAAAAGAATTATTTTCATAATAAGAATAAATAATTATTTTATAAACAAAGCAACTACGTAGCTTTGAGTGTTACAAAAAGCTATGATGACGCTGAAAATGGAGAGTTCTTCAACGATGGGGATGGTGATATGATTTTCACTCGGATGATTGCACTGGATATTTCGGACCTCGCCATTGCCTCTCGGTACCAAGTCCTTAGACACGTGTTATAGCTTGAGCTTCCCACTGGTACTTGGTCATCTGTGTTTTTGTGACTGAAGATTTGAGTTAAGGAAAGATTCCTTCGTGCCATTCCTTGTCACAGAAATAACGCCCCAGCTGCGCGCTTCACGTCGGCGTCCGATTTTCATCCTTCACATATCTCCTGCCTCTTTGGCGATCGATAGCTGCCACGTCATTATCCCAGATTACAGTTTTCTTATCATCATTGTAAAATCCTTAACCATTGTCTCCTCTCATGCGCCCGCGAACCACATCTCTCCAAAAAAGATCTGTCTTTATGAGACCACTCGAGCTATCATTGCCCACATTGCCCAGTTGTCGAATTCGTTGACTGTTGCAACGGATTCTTAAAATCGCATCGTTTACCCAACCGTCAGCGACATCGAAGTCAGCACCGCCAGATTGACACGTGGAAGGTTAGAGGGCAAAACAACCTGTGCTGCAGGTGCTACCGCTAACGGGTGCAGTCGACTCGGCCGCAGCAGCCCAGCAGTTTGCCATGCGGCCTTGGAAAGCCGCAAGCGCCTCACTGTCATGCCAGCGATTCTTGTTTCGAAACCGTTCGTTTCGGTCGCCTCTATCCCAACTTCAGAACCACCTCATTCCATTCTTCCCCTCCCTCAGTCCGTTCTTCGCCAGACTCAAGCCTCTCTCACGCCATGGCAGCCACCGTGGATTCGCACCGGCCGTCGTCTGTGTTGGAGGATGTAGAGCTGCTTGTTTTGGAGAGTCGGCTGCAGCTTCTGCAAAGCCAGCGGCAGCTGTGCGCAGTACGCTGTCAGCGGTTCACCAGCCAGCTAGAGGCCGCCCTCCGCCGCAGCAGCCGTGCCTCAGCGTCGGCAGCCGTTGACGAACTTGAGCAGGATGAGGCGCAGGATGAGTGGGGCGCCGTGCTGCGCGGCATTGCTCGCCGTCCGTCTCGCGCCAGTCTGTCCGACACTGCGCCCTCCCCCTCCTCCTCCCACAGGCACATGCGCCGAGTGCACCACACACGCAGGGTTTCCACCGGCAGCCGCCCCGTCGACCTCTACTACTCCACCTGAGCCCATGTGGCAGTATGGGTGGCTGCGGCTCTTCCACCGCGCACGTGTGTGTGTGCGTGTGTGAGAGTTGCGCCGTCTCATCCCTTCCGCACATCCCCCTCCGGAGCCTATAGAGCTCCAACGGCCATGCCAAGCGCTCACCGCGCCAGCATGACGTCCTCCCAAACGACTCGTGACGCGCTTGCGGCTTCCTCCCAAATGGAACGCAGCGCGTTCAGCAGCGAGTGACAGTGCACTTGCGCAACCATCTGGCGACAGAGATCCATCACACGGCACATGGCTCTCGGTCTCAGGTGCTGATTGTGATTGCGGCAGTCGACGACCACCGCCATCGGTTTACGTGTGCGTGCGTATGGCCGTCAGTGCAATAGCCGCTATACTCCTTGCCTTGTTTGAGCACAGCGACAACGCCTACGCAACACCAAGAGGAGAAGCAGAAGCGAAATCAGCTACCCAAGGTAGCCTGCTTGGCAAAGTACTATATTCTCTTGACAGACAAAGAGAGATGTGCTGTTGCCTTGGAAGAAATTGTACTCCTGGAGATGCAATGTGGACGATTTGTACCCATGACTTTGAGAGCTATGTCCCACAAGCCTATGAAGAGGCAGGGCATCCAGAGACAGTGTTGACAAGTTGGAATTTGTAAGGTTTCAATCATGTTCGCAGTCTCCCCTTTTTACTCCTTCTCACCCCCCTTCCTCTACCTCAACTCTCTCTCTCTCTCTCTCTCTCTCTCTCTCTCTCCCCCTCTCCCTCTCTCCCTCTCCCTCCCTCCCTCCCTCCGTCCCCCCCCCCACCTTGTGAAACTGCTAGGAAGCTTACTAGCTTTGTTGCTGTAGACGTGAAGACAGTCCAATCAGTTCGTGCACTAGCGAGGAAGCGAGTGAGAGAAACATGAGAGGTGACAAGCACACATCATAAACACCTGCACACGAAAGCATAAGTTTCTCCTTAAACTGGCCCAAATCTATTGTATTGGCCATGTCTTAGTGCATAGGTATCCAAACGCGATATCATTTGAGCTTAGAGATGGAGAACCTCAAGCCAGGCGTTATAATTAGTCATAGAATTGGTGTATGTGGCTTCCACCCGTCACGAGCAACGGCAAGGAGAGCAGCGGTACAGGAGAGCAGCGGTGCAGGAGAGCGTGACGACATGCTCCCCAATGCAGACTCCGGAGACATCGGCGCGTCGGCAGGTGGTGGACCACCCACTCGGAGCTGACCGACGACTGCCCCAGCGCCGTGGATGCTGTCTCGGACTTCCTGCAGTTTTTCTGTAGCCTATCCTTGATGCGGACGCAGCTGGCACCGGAGCACCGACGAGTGGTGGCTCCATCCACCAGCAGCTGCCAAGACGCCCTGGGTGCTTGCCGGGGTGCTTGGTGGTTTTCTGCAGACGCTAGAGTTTTCTCGATGGACTAGCTCTTGAGCCCGATTTGCATATTTTGTATTTTCAGTCCACCGATCGGTGCCGGACTTATGCGTGTGACTAGTCGTAGCGTCCGGCTTGAGATTCTGCATCTCTAGGTTCAGACGACGTAGCGTCCTGATTTGTCTGCGCAGAGTTACGACCAAAACAATGTTTTTGGGCCGGTTTTAGGACAGACCTTGCACTGCCGCGTGCGACACCTGTCGTGCGCCGCGGCAGGTATTTATGCTGTGGACTTGTCATTTGTTATCTATCTCTGCATGTGTTTATTAATGGAAGCACATTTGACACTGAGTCGTGTCGTCTAGCCAAACCCTTGCCGTTTCGCGTCCGACCTGTGTTCACGCCGCGAGCTGACTGAGCGCTGACGCCAAGTCAGTGGCAAGCGTGCTAGGAAGCTTCCTACAATCTTCTCATGGTATCAGAGCAAACGAGCCACAACTCGTGCTGTGCAACAGAGACGTAGCGGCAGCAGCATTGAGTGGCAGCAGCGGCAGCCACCCATAACAACAAGAACAGATCTTGGAGGGACCCACAACGACTACATTGCACCAGAGCGGTGGAGGCATCGGAGACAGAGGCGGCAGCTGCAAGCAACTGCATCCGTAGCAGCAACATCGGCGGGAAGCACATTCTCCGAGAGCAGCTACGGGCAACAGGCACTACAGCAGCAGCACCTGGTCGTAGCAGCACCCGTGTCTGGTCACCGGTGTGTACACACAAAAAAAGGGGGGGGGGGGGAGAAGCAGCTCGCAGTAGCAGCTTTCGTCGGCTACGAGCAGTAGCAGCCGCAAGCTGCACCAACCGCAGCAGCAGCAGGCAGCAGCTGTAGTAGCACCGGCGGGCAGCAGCCGCACTAGCAACGACGGAAGTAGGCGCCTGCAACAGTACCGGGGGTGAGCAGCAGCCGTAGTAGCAACACCAGCAACCGCAACAGCGGCGAGTAGCTACAGCAGCATTCACAGTAGCAGCAGAAGCAAGCAGCAGCCGCAGCAGCAAGCAGCAGCCGCAGGCAGCTGCTGAAGCAGCAGCAGCAGCAGTTGCTACAGCAATCGCAGCAGCAGTTGCTGCAGCAATCGCAGCAGCAGTTGCTGTAGCAGCTGCTGCTGTCGGGCCTGAGGGGGACCCGACGCGAGGGACCCCGCCGGGGGGGGGGGAGTCGGTCGGTCGGGCCCATCGTGCCCAAGGAGGGTGCGACAGTGCCGGCCAAGCGCCGGCTCTTGAGCCGGCGCGTGCCGGCCAAACGCCGCCCCCCTGCCGGCTGAGAGGGGTAGGGGAGGCCGACGGGCGGCCTCCGGCCGGCTGCACGCGAGGAGGGGAGGGAGCCTCCCCCTCCACTGTGCTCGCCGCGAGGATCGAGTGAGACCGAAAAAAAAAAGGCATCATTGTTGCACACAAGGCGTGCACCGGGCTACGTAGAACACAAAAGAGCACAAGGGAAAATGTTGTAAATGCTAACCATTAGGAGTGGATGTTTTTGTACATAAGATGAGAAAAAAGTGTGGGAGAGGGAGAGGGAGAAGGATAGAGATAGAGATAGAGAGAATCTGAGAGAGAGGGTGTTAACGTTGCACACAGAGTGTACAGAAGGTTATGTAGTTACTTTTTGTGTATAGATGTTTTAGAATGTACGTAGTGTCTACAAAAACCAAATAAAATATAGTGTAACAACCAGATAATGATGTGTATTCGTGTTTAAGTTCGTTATGCGACAATAGAGCTGCTTGTATATGATATGAATGGAAGATCATATGATATGTGGATGTTTGGTAATGGCTGCTTCTCCCAATGAATCACATATCATATGCATTGGCTTGCATTTGTGTTTGTTACATTCATTTATTTTCACCAAAAACTTACTCCCTTAACTCGTGAAAACATTGTCTCATGAGCACGTTTTGTTTTCAAAACGGGATGAAGAAAGAGTGGTGGACTTACCCTTTCATAGACCACAATCCAAGTTGTGTTTATTGAGTTATGCTTGTCATGCCATCTTCATTTTGGTTGGAACCTTCCCTTGCCTCATGATATGCCCCATCCCACTTTTATCGCATTGTTTGTTATTCATGTGGAGTACACATCCTACTTGTGAGTTCAACGCGGGGTTATGCTTCATAAATTACATAAGAGATCTAGTTAGTGCACAAAACTCCATAAAGGAATCCAGTTCCGATGGGAGGATGCACAACTCATGCATCCTCCCGTAGGAACATGAGAGTAGAAAATGACCGTAGAAGATTTTCTGTAGCGGGAGGGCCGGTTCGGCCCTCCCACCTCGCTGAAGCGAGGGGTGGTTGTGCACCACCCCTCGCGTCAGCGAGGGCTGGCCGGCGGCCAGCACTTCGCTGGCCGCCGGCCAGCTCGCTGCCGACC
>SZWC01008870.1:33835-43915 GCA_023375785.1 Penium margaritaceum
GCACACACACACACACACACACACACACACACACATACACACACACACACACACACACACACACACACACACACATACACACACACACACACACACACACACACACACATACTTTTCAATAAACGTGAAACTATGCCAAAATTTCACTTTCAACTTTTGTTTAAAGTTTGATGACAATGGTTACTACGTAACCCAAAAAAGGAGGGGAAGAGAAGAGAGGGGGGGGGGCTCGAGTGGGGCACCCCAGAAAACCCTAAAGGGGGCACCCGAGGAGGTGGCACCATCACACACACAAAAAAAAGAAACAAAAGGGGGTGAGTTTTGTTTCTTTTTTTTATCATTTTACTTTTAGTGTGGCTTGAGGCCACTACCGTTGGTTGACAACGGGAACCATTGTAGCAGCAGTTGCCGCGAGAGTCGCAGCAGCAGTAGCAACAGCGAAGGTGGCTTGTGGCCACAGCTGTCTGTTGACGACGGCACCTGGTGCATCATCAGCGACATCGAAGGCGACTTGAGGTCGCAGGTTGCGATAGTTGTGCCATCGCCACCGGGTGCAACATTGTAGCAACACACTAGGGCTGAGGTTGTCGCCTTGACTTACGACATTGCAGCACGTCTGAGAGACGTTTCTGCATTCGTATCCCTCTACGTGGTGCTTTGGACCACCGGGGTCGACTGTGTGAGATTATCACCTATGCTCAGCTCTCGACATGAGCTGCGCAATGTGGCCGTGGGCGTTGCCATCGCCGTGGTTTGGGCCTGAGCCTCAGCCGTGGCAGCCGCCACCGGCACAGTGGTCGATGCAGCCGTGGCACGAGTCCCACTTGTCCCCAGGGTTTTCGTGTTTTTACTGTCGAGATAGGCAGCATGGCTGGCGCCAGTGCCGACAGCGCCCTTGTGGGTGGCATCCCCCCTGGGTACGATCCTCTCCACCTCCTCCTTCAGTGGATACGTCACCGAGTGATGCCACAGCGCTTCTGCATGGTTATATGGCCACCCTTCACATGGAGGTCCGGAACCTCAAGCGCATGGTCTAGCAACTCCTTGACCACGTGACTTCCGAGCTGGCTGCCACCCCGCCGCAGGTGTCGCCTCCCACTTCATCCTCATCTTCCTCCCGATCTTGCATCCCTTCCTCCGTCGATGCTAGTATACCGGATCTCTCGTCTACATCCATCGCCCTCCGATCCGTCTTGGAGGCTGTCGGCATCATACCGACGGACGAACCCTCAGCCCCTCGCCGTACCGCTCGTTCTTGCACTCGTCGTGCGTGGCGGTGAGCTGCTCGTCATGAATAGTGCGCACAGATAGCGCCATCAGATGCGGCTATGGGAGGAGTCTCAGGTGACGAGACCCCCTCGTCTCTTGTCCACGGGCTGGTTTGCCGAGTCCCCACAGGTCCTGCCAAGGTGTCAGTCGTGGGGGGGATGGTTTTTCCGCTGACGATCGCGGCGGAGCTCAGCATTGGTGAGGCGACTGCTCTACAACGCAGGATGATTGAGGCGGATGACACTACACAGCAGACTCAGCTAGCGGAGAGTTCGGCGTGGGGACATGTTCGCCCTGATGGAGACTCTTTGTCGGAGGACGATTGGTCCGAGGCTGAGTCTAAGTCGGGGATGAAGATGGTGTTGATACCTTGGAGGATGACATGACGACGGCCGATGCAGGAGCTGCGCCTGACGGTGTGCGTGCTCCCATGTTAGTTGGTGTGGAGACAACTGCCATGCTGCCAGGAGCAACAGTAGGAGCAGGTGATAGAGATGTTGATGCTTGGCCCCCAGCAGACGCCTAGGTGGTTCAGACAGATAGTGCTGGGCAGTAGGAGCAGGTGATGGATCACCAGGACGAGGCAGACTTCCTCTATGAGGATCAGTCATCCATCGTGGAGTGGTCAGACGCAGGGTCGGAGGCAGACGTAGAGGCCCAGTGCGCTGCTGTTCTTGTAGTAGCTGCGGCACGAGCACAAGATGGCCCCACGGTGAGAGTATACATTTGCGTGTGCGACATGGAGGATGCAGAGCAAGCTGCGGACCTCCGACACCTCGCTGCCCTGACCGGTGTTGCTGACATCACGGCGGTTCCAGTCAAGGACACAGCTACTCTTGTTCGAGCTACAGTTCCTGTACCTGAGTGCCTACACTCTGCGGTCAACGAGCAGGAGGCAGTGGTGGCTCTAGCGGAGGCGCACGTGCAGAGTCTCATGGTCGAGCTCCGGGAGGCCAGCAACCGTTGTTACACTGTGGATGTTCCACCAGGACGGGCTGTCGAGGAGTGTTTGGAGGATGTACACAGGCGTCTCGAGGCAGCCGAGTGGTCTCTACAGGATGCACGTCTGGGATAGGCGGACCTCCAGCAGCAGGTGGAGGATGGGCTGCACACTAGGGGTCACGAGGAGCACCACGGCACTGACCACACCTTCGATGACCATGACGTCGCCATGGATGCAGCTGTACCTTCACATGCCGACGTCCGGCTAGCAGATGACGGCCAAGCCACAGGTTTGTCACGAGCAGCAGGTGCCTTCGCAACAGTCGTTCCTACAGCCTAAGACGACTTACATGGCGACTCATTGTCTTGCGCTCCCACTCTACCAGCACCTCGTGGCCCGGTGGTACTTGAGTTGATGACTGACGTAGAGGACGTGGACTTGTGCGACGAGCAGGCGCAACTCCACTCCTTCCTATGGGGTGAGACTGCGAGGCTACAGGAGGCTCTGGCTTGTGCCGACGCGCACCCTATCGAGGTCCACCGTCAGGTTCGTTTCACTAATGACCGTCTACATGCCAGAGATGCAGCCAGCCGGTCGGCTGCCGCGTCAGAGCTTGTCAAGCTCTAGACGCGTCTCGACATTGTGGAGGCCGCGAGGCGATATGCAGCTCAGCAGTTGGAGGCCATACAGTAGGCGATTATTTTGGAGGAGGCCCTTAGTGCTGCACCAGTCACATCAGCAGATGACGACAGTAGTGACGACTACGACAACGACGACGATGACAAGGACGACGACAACAGCGACGACGCCGCTCCGGGGTGAGGCTCTGTACGAGCACATCCCACCAGCATCGTCGTCACCCTTGCTGTTACTGTGCAGGGGTATGTGGCCATGGGGGGGCCGTGCTCCCTCCTCACGGATTGTGTTGTTTGCTCGTACTGTCAGCCTCTGCAGCCCAGGGGGAGTGTTGGTGTGTGGACTTTGGCCTGACACCCTTTTGAGGACAGCGAGGTTACTTGGGGTGTGGCACGATGCTATGGTCAAGGTTATGCTGGTCGAGACCCGTGCACCTGTTGAGTTCTACCGGTGTGACGTTGAGAGCCATTGCCTACATGTGTTATGAATGATCCATGCATGATGTGGTCGAGACCCGGACACCCGAAGACATTTTCTAGGGTCATGAGGAGACCTTGTCTCTCTGTCTCTCTTGCATGATGTTTGACACATAGGTGTGTGATTGACTTCATGCATGGTCGAGACCCAGACATTTGGTGGGATGCACCATTGTCACGAGGAGACCCTGTGTTGTGGTATGCTTGATCAGTGCTCGCTATGATTGGTTGCCTGAGCCATCATCTCTTGCCTTCGCTCAGACATCGTTATGTTGACAGTTGTGTCAGCCAGGGGGAGTGTTGGTATGTGTGGCTTCCAGCCAACATGAGCGACGGGAAGGAGAGCAGCGGTACAGGAGAGCAGCGGTATAGGAGAGCGCGATGACATGGTCCCCGATGCGGACCCTGGAGACACCGGCAGGTGGTGTACCACCCACTCGGAGCTGACGGACGACTGCCCCAGCGTCGTGGATGCTGTCTCGGACCTCCTACAGTTTTTTGCAGCCTATCCTTGATGCGGACGCAACTGGCACTAGAGCACCGACGAGTGGTGGCTCCATCCACCAGCAGCTGCCAGAGAGCTGCCACGACGCCCTGGGTGCTTGCCGGGGTGCTTTGTGGTTTTTCTGTAGACGCTAGAGTTCTCTCGGTGGACTGGCTCTTGAGCCCGATTTGCATGTTTTGCATTTTCTTTCCACCGATCGATGCCGGACGTATGCGTGTGACTAGTCGTAGTGTCCGGCTTGAGATTCTCCATCTCTAGGTTCAGACGGCGTAGCATTCTGATTGTCTGCGCAGAGTTACGGCCAAAATAGTGTTTTTGGACCGGTTTTAGGACAGACCTTGCACTGCCGCGTGCGACACCTGTCGTGCGCCGCGGCAGGTATTTATGTTGTGGACTTGTCATTTGTTATCTCTCTCTGCATGTGTTTATTGATGGAAGCACATTTGACACTAACTCGTGTTGTCTAGCCAAACCCTTGTCGTTTCGCCTCCGGCCTGTGTTGACGCCGCGAGCTGACTGAGCACTGACACCAAGTCAGCGGCAAGCGTGCTAGGAAGCTTCCTAGAATATTCTCACACACGCACAAGACCGACACCAGTCAATGGGCACACAATGTAAAACAAGCAGATTGGGGTCAAGACCCGGCCCGCGGAGAAAACTCTAGCAATTGCAGACAAACTACAAAGCACCTGAGCAAAGACCTCGGATGTCGTGGCAGTTGTTAGGTAGCTATGGGTGGGTCGAGCCACCACCCGTCTATCCTCCAACGCCAAGCTGGGTTTGCTTCAGGAATCTGAACAAATATGGACACGACCGAGTGGTCACAGTAAGCTGTACAAACAAGCGGGAATGACTCACATCACAACGCTCCCCCATGAAACGATGGTATGCATGTCCATACATGTGTAGATTTGACACAGGTATGTAACAAGATGCTCAGCAGTCCATACTCACACAACCCACTCCCAGCCACTCTCAAGCAAGATGTGAAGCTCGACAGAACGAATGGCCACCATGAACTTTCCGCGGGCTAGTGCCTTGGTCAAGAGGTCAACCCGCTGCATGTCCATGCCTACCCAGATGACAGAGATCACCTGTAGCTCCACAAAATCACGCAAAAATTCATGCTCAATAGCAATGTCCTTTTTGCGTACATGAAATACACCAGAGTTCTCTGCAATGGCAAGAGCACTCTGGTTTTCACAAGGTAGAACGATGCAAGGCACAGACAGACGCAACTAACAAAACAGGTGTTGCAGCTATATCGCCTCAGCAGCCCCAGCTCTTGACACAACATACTCGGCCTACATCACTGGTTGCCGCTGCACCACGATACAGTGGTGCCACCCAGCAGGAACACCGAGCCGATCTGAATGCGCCCATCTGGGTTCCACGTCACTGTCTGCGAAGCCGTCGACTACCACCAAACACTACCATAAAATGTAGAGTGTGAGGTACGCTGTGGAGACCACGTACCTCACCAGTCGCACAACCGCATGAAGGGCTCTCGCTCGAGGACACTGTAAAAACTGTGCAAGGTGATTGACGGCGAACGCAATGTCAGGTCGTGTCGTAGTGGCCAAGTACATCAAAAAGCCAATCAGACGAAAATATAGGGTCACGTCTACTGTCTCCCCCAGCTTTGTTGGATCATCTACCTTCGGAGCGTATTACTCGTCATGTGTCATGGGGGTGGAGGCTGTGGGAACTACACCAAGGAGGTCAGCAAAGTGCTCCCTGACAACTCGGGAGTAACGTGCGTGACGTAGTAAGAATGTCCATCACTGACGATCACGTACAATCTCCATCCCAAGAAACAGAAGTGTAGGACCAAGGTCCTTCATCCTGTAGGCAGCCTGAAGGACTGCCTTGGCCTCCTTCACAGCCTCCATAGATGGAGACGTAATGAGGAGATCATCCACATAGACCAGGATGGCAATGAAGCTCTCAACTGTCCTTGAAAGAAAGAGGGATGGGTCGGCGTCACTCTGCACGTAACCGACACGTGTCAATGTGCTGGTGATCTCCAAGTTCTTGCACCTCGATGAATGTTTTAAGCTGAACAAGGCCTTGCGCAGGTCGCTCGAGCACATAGATCTCCTCTAAGATGCCATGGAAGAACACGTTCGTATCCATCTGGTGCAGCTCCCAGTCGTGGTGAACAACCCCGAATAGAGCACGAGGAGTGATCATGCAGCCAACGGATACGAAGGTGTAAGTGAAGTTTTCCCTTGACCGTCAAGTGAGCTTTGTAGCGATCCAGAGTGCCATCAGGCTTCACCTCCTTGTGAAAGACCCACTTGGCTTGTACAGCATTCCGCCCAAGCGGGAGGTCGACAAACCCATAGACACTGTGCTCACGGATGGCTCTCACGTCATCCTCACAAGCAAAACGCCCAAAGTGTGCATCTTCAGCCGAGAGTGCCTCCTTGAACGTGCCTAGATCAGGCAATGTCAATGGAGAGCTCTTGGTGGCTAAGACACACGCCTCCAGACGCGGTCTGACCACGACAAGGTCAGGTGCAGCATCGCAAGTCATCGAGAACTCTTGGGATTCCAACTCGTGACCGTCAGGACATGCTGGGTATACCTCTTTGTAGTCCGCGTGGACATTCAGACCAAGAACCTTTGTGCCAGGATCACCACTCTGAAAGTGCGAGTGGAGTGTCTAGGTGCCAAATCGACTGTCCGATGAGCCCTGGAGGCTAATGGTCAAAGATGGCCATGGGCTCACGAGAGTAGCCCGAAGTTGAGGTGCTCACTACTGGCTTCCTAGTAACTGCCTGGTCCATAGCCATGTGGACTATAGGCTCGCTGGGAAGGGGAGTGGATACAAGACCACCATGGACAAGTGCAGGCTCGCACGCCAAGGAAGAAAGTGTAGACAGAGGACCAGGTGTGACTGAGGAGACTGCCAAAGGCACAAGACGAGGTGTGCCAGAGCAAACTGGCACAGACACAGAAGTGGGTGCACTTGAAGGCAATGAAACTGGCACTTGAGCAAGTGTGCGAGAAGGGGATAAGACTGGCAGGGACGTAGGTGTGCAAAAAGGGAGTGTGATCGGCATGGGAGCAGGTGTGTTGGAAGGGACTGAGACTGACAGGACAGTAGGTGTGCCAGAAGGTATTGAGACTGGCACGGGGTCAGGTGTGCCAGAGGGAGCCGACGAGGCCACTGGACCGACAGCCATAATGGCTGGATTTTCATGAGCGAGATCCCGGACCACAGGTGAGGTGGCCCGGATGGACCCATCAGTAGGTTTAGACTCCCCCATCTGTCAGGAAGCCACACAAGTGGGAAAATTGGTCAGAAGCCAACGGCAGAATGTTGGATAGCTTGCGGTAGGTGAGAGCATCAAAGAAGAGAGCGTCTTGAGACTAGAAGATGTGATGATGAGGTGGGTCCCAAAAGGGACAAACCTTCGACCGTGGGGAAATGCCGAGGAAGGCATACATGCGACCCCAAGGTGAGACCTTGGAACCCTCTTGGTCCTCGGTGTACCTAACGCATGCTAAGGACCTCCAAACACGAGCAAGGCGGAGGTCGATGCGATGGCCGAACCACAACTCACACGGCGTGATATGGTCTGGAAGAGGACCGTGCAGTAGGCAGTTCCAAACCCATGTGATGTAGGAAAACCCCTCAAAGACAAATGAAAACCGCACTCAGACCGCATGGCACGGACCGCATCCTCCATGGTGATTTTCTAGCGCTCAAACACCGTACCGTACTGCTACGTGATTTTGCCGTCTAAAACATTTTTAGGGGTGTTGTCATGATTCGCCCACCCTTTCATTTAATTTGTTGTTGTTGAAATGCACAAAATTGAGCTCTACCGTAGTTGTGTATTCGTTGGGTCGCGCATGCTTTTTCCCCAATCGACGTGCGTTTGACCTTCGCAAAGCGCACACAAACACAAAACTTGAATCCGCAAACGGTTTTTGGACAACGGTCGGTTTTGGCACGTCGGGCGATGTACTTTTGTTTTTGTGCACATGGAATGTCATGATGGCCACCAGCAGGATCGCACGATCGTTGATGCCATCGAGATGAAAAGACAGGGCGACTGGCTGCAGAGCCGATTCGCGGTGGCCGACGGGTAGCCGGGTTGTGTTTCACGCTCGCGTCGCCCCTGCGCCATGGTTTCTAAATGCGGGCTGATTAGAAGTGTACAGCTTGGCACCATGGCAACTCTCACCAAGTTCTTTGACGAGATTGCTGCTGATGAGTACAGAGAGCGCGTGGCACGTGCACTGGCTGCACCCAAGCCAGTTGCTCCTCCTACGACGCGTCGCGGTCATGGGAGGCCAAGGAAACACCCTCTTGTCCTCCCCCCGTCCGTTGCACCTACGGTGTCGACAATACCTACCGAGACATCGTAGGGCGACCCTCACGAGAGTCTGCATGAACGTCTCCCTCGTCGCAACGGAAGACGCGTCGTCTTCTCTGACAAAAAGTCCGAGGGATTTGAAGATGTGCCGCAAGATGTGGATGCTACCGCAACACCTGTTGACAAAGTAGAAGCTGCCAACGGCTCCGATCCTGGTAATGTTCCAAACTACGGGCGCGAAGCTATCGAACGTGCCACGTTGGAGGCACTACCTGTGGAGCTAGAAGCGGATGCGGTGGCGGACGAGGCGGCAGTTGTCGCCGACAAAATCACCAATGCCTTGCAGCTGCCTCCTACACCATCCACATCGGAATCATCATCGTCGACCGAATCAGCTGCAAAACGTGGAAAGTACATGGATTGGTACGGCTTGGACCACGTGCCCATCATCCACGCCGCTGTCGTCTGGTATGGTAGCATCATCAAGGCAATCCAGCATTTACGCCAGCACTACTGTCTTCCGCATCAGCCATCCATCTATGAGAAACTGTCTCCATCAACAGTTTGTGGATGGTACAAGCCGGGCACAAACCGGCTGCACACCATCTACGTCCCCGCACTGTCCAACTCCCAGCACGCACCGATTGAAGAAGCTTCCAAGCAAGGTCCCAGGGTGCAAGGCAGCCGTGGACGCAAGGCCTACTTTTTGGAGCACCCCCACCTGAAGAACGAAGTGGTGCACCGCGCTCATCCTGGCCTGTACACCAGGAGGCCTGTACACCACTATCAACCATCACCATCCGAGAGAAAGTGGTGGCCATTCTCTCGGAGCGTGGGGTGGTGACGATGGATAGCAAGCCAATTGGCAAGCTTTTCTGTCACAGCTGGTGTCGCAAGTTCGTTGCTGATAAACTTGATTGGTCATGGCGGTATGGGACCACCGCATCGCAGAAGCTGCCTGTTGATTGGGAGGCCCGGGCGATGAGCATGTTCAAGCGCGCTGCGTTCCCTGTCGGTGTGAATCACATCCATGATTTTTTTGTCGTGAACGCGAATCACACCAGCGTATAGCTTGTGCCTGCGCCGCGGTACACGTACGTACCCAAGGGGTCCGACGAGGTCAATGTTTGCAGGAAAGAAGACAAACGACAGGTGACAGCCGTCAATGCATCATTGATGGATGTGGAAGTGCTACCGCTACAGGTCATCTGGACGGGGAAGACCAATGCATGTCACCTGCGCGTACTACGTACTCCGCAATCTTGACTGGCACTTCACGCATACCCCTAACCATTGGGCAAGCGTGGAGACAACAAAGCAGTGGTTCCACATGATCTTGGAAGCAAGCATCAGCGACTCTCCCCTGAGCATGTGCTTCTTCTGTTGATGTTGGATGCATGGCGCCTCCATTCCACGGAATCGTTCAGGGTATGGGTTGCAGAGCGCTTCCTCTTGGTGGTCCTCGTCTACATCCCTGCGGGATGTACGTCGAAGGTGCAACCCACAGATGTTGGACTGCAGTGTCCTTTCAAGGCAGAATTTTCCACCACATACAGCTCCTGGGTGGGACAGCAAATGCAGGACAACAACACGGTGAACCTCGGAATGCGTCACGTCAAGGACGCTGCTGTGGGTTGGATGCAGCGAAGCTGGGGTCATCTGCATGGCTGGGGCCTTGTCTGGAAGGCCTGGAAGGCCAACGGGTTCACCAAGATCTTTGAGCCCGCTTTTGCAGTCATCCGTGGACTACCAAGCATTCATGACAGAGCCCGAAATGCAGGGCTATGAGGACGAGGACTTTGTGGCATGAGTGTTCTTTCCATATGTAGTCATTGTCTATTTTGGTCTGCCAATGTCTCTCTCTCTCTCTCTCTCTCTCTCTCTCTCCCTCTCTCTCTCTCTCTCTCTCTCTCTCTCTCT
>SZWC01008870.1:47477-74517 GCA_023375785.1 Penium margaritaceum
GAGCTCCATGTCCAGGATAACACTAGCTAGACCAATGTCCTTCATCTTGTACTTGGATGTAGGAGTGTCTTGACTGACTCGATACCCATGGGGCTATGTGAGGCAATGAGGAGATCATTGACATGGACAAGGACATCCAGAAGAGACTTAAATAGTGCAATCAGAAAGAGTGCCGTGTGTGACAAAAGCATAGCCTCTCCAGAGTGGAGGAAATCTCCATGTTGCAGTAGTGCAGCTAGTGCTAGAGGTCGTACAAGGTCTTGTGCAGTCGCCAAACCTGATCTATCCCATTTGGGAAGCCTGGTGGCCGTGGAAGCTGCCAAAGTTTTATTGCAATTTATGGCATCTTGTTTGGTTGAGTATAGCACATGCTAGATTCAAAACTAGGCCGGTGGCCCATGGAAAAAGTACGGGTATGGAAGTAACAAGAAACATTGGTGATAGCGGGTAGGTGCTCGCTAGTCGAGCCTCACCCGTCCGCCAACGAGTGAGGCTCGCTGGCAAGAAAAAAACCTAGCTCAAGGGTGAAAGCCTTCAAGAAACTAAAATAGCACACCGGGTGCGTGGAATAACCCCGTGCACCTTGCCTAGGCCACTTCGCAAGTTTGAGGTTCATTCTAGGTCACATAAGCAAAGGCTTAAACTATGTCAGTTTCAAGCTAGAGACAGAAATAAGTTCTCAAACCATCTGGTCATGAGTAAACTAATAAATGAGCCGTGTGGGCAGGGTGGAGGCGACCATCCATGGGAGCGTGGATGTACACATGGCGTACAAAGCTTCACGTTACGTCGACTCCACTCTCTGCACTAGCTGGCCCTGCACACTCACGGCCACCGCAAGAGAGGCATATTCACAGTGAGAGATTAACACGCTGCCTTGGACGGGAGTGAGGTAGGCATCCAACAGAGCCATTCGAGTTGGAGCAGAAGTGAGGGAGAAGGGAAAGCTTTTGTGAGAAAGTCTGCCAGTTGTGCCTTCCTATTGATGGCACATACTTCCACAGCCCCGGTTTCCACCGCTTTACACACAAAATGATATTGTATGCTAATATGCTTTGTGCATGAATACAAAACACCATCATTGGCTGTGATGCAGCGTGCGGCAGAGCTGTCTCTGTGTAGTGGCACAACGACTGTATTCAACCTTAGCTCTTCAAGTAGTCGTGCAAGCCAGATCCTTTTACATGCTTCTTCACCCAGTGCCATGTATTCTGCTTCAGCCACACTGTGAGCTACACATGATTGTTTGGCATTGTGCCATGACACAGCAGTTCCCCACACCCAAAACACATAACCTCCAGGACTGCGAGCGGCACAGTCGTGAGCATAATCATTGTCACATAAACCATCCAACATTGGGTCTGCCGTGGGGGAAAAGACCAAGCCAAGCACAGCGATGTCTAGCACATAATGGAGTAGCTTGAGCAATGATTTTTTATGTGTGCTACATGGCAGCCGACCAAACAGGGCAAGCACATTGACTCCACAGGCAACGTCAAGACATGCAGTGGATGCAAGGTAAGAGAGAGTGCGAGTAATCTTTCTGTACAGAGTTGGGTCTTTAGTCTTTGGTGTGTGCATCCAGTAGGTGTGGGTACACATCTGGGCTCATAGATGTGTGCTGTGATGGGAGGTGTTGGACCAAGTGTTGGAAGTGTGCAGTGAGGTGGACGATGAATTGGCTTTGATGAAGGGTAAGTGTCCGGGCCATGCGATTGCGAGAAATGGTTTTACCAAAGAAGTTTTGTGCTTCACCCAAGTCTGTCATTTTGTAGTGCACCATGAGGAGTGCCTTGGTCTGTGCAATGAGGGCTAGAGAGGGAGACAAGATCAACAGATCATCCACATACACTAGCAAGGCAACTGGAATACCCCGGTCCCAGCACCAGAACAGAGAGGGATCACACAAACTCTGAATGAAACCACCACGTTCAAGAGTGTGTCAAATCTCCCTGTTACAGCACCAAGGTGCTAACTTTAGTTCATACAGGGTTTTGAGCAACAACCATACTCGTTCTGTCCCGTCTTCAAAACCGTATCGGTTGCTTGACATACAATTATCATTGTAGGGGTCCGTTCAGAATAGCATTTTTTACATCCATCTAATGAATGTCCTAGTCCTCATGTACAGCTCGTGCAAACAGGCCACGACTGGTCCCATACTTTCCCACTGGAGCATAGGCTTCCATAAAGTCCTGCCCTGGGATCTGGTGAAATCCCTTGTTTTTGTCTATCAAACCTTTCAAGTTTTACTTTAACTTGCATACCCATTTGACATTGATGGCCTTGCACCCTGGGGTCAGTGGCACCCACTCGTATTCCCCATGTTCGAGTAACGTGTTAAGTTCAGCCACCATTGCCTTCTCTCATTTGGGGGTATTAGGACACCCCCTTGCTTTAGAAAGGGTCAGTGTTTTGGTCACAGTGTGGTTTAGTGCTGCAGGACCAGCCGTGTGATAGAACTGCCTGCAGTCGACTCTGGGTCGATCATGTAGAGATCGCCTCACCGGTTCTGGTGGTGGTACCTTGGTTTGTTCTGTCATCCCCGAAGAGGACAAGAGTGTGAGGTGTGGGGGTGCCTGAGTGGCGCTGGAGTTTGTGCTGCCAATATCTACAGAGGAGAGCAGGTCCTTTGGTACCGGCAACATCAGCCTGTACTCGGCAATCTGTAGGGCTCGTCTCATGCGTTTGAGGAGACACAAAAGCAGGCACATTCATGTACTCGGGGTAGTGTTTGGCTACGGGCAGAGGGGGGGCGTGGCAAAGTGTTCGGAACTGCTTGTAAGGCATGTGCTCTAGAAACGATGCATCTTGACTCCCTAGAAAATAGTGGTTTGAGGGGTCCCAAAACCGCCACGTCTTGGAGGCATGAGGGACCCAACGAATACGCACCATCAACCACGTGAACTCAGTTTGTGCTTGCATTGTGGCGGTGCGAACCAACACATGCCATGGTACCCCACACCCTCGCAGGACATAGGTCTGCCTTTTCCTTGAACCGCCACTATCATGGCGTGACAGACGGGAAATGGCCCTTGAGGGATGCGGTTCCACACCCATGTGACATAATTCACAAAACCCAAAGGACAGTCTTGACTCAGTGAGTAGTGTATATAGTGCATCCCCCAAGGACCTGTACCACCATTTAGCAATGTCATTTTGCTATGGCGTGTAGGGATCCGTCATCTGGTGCTCGATGCCTTTTTCTCTGAGTTCTACAGTCAGTACCCCCAAAAACTCTCCTCCTCTGTCTGTTCTTCTTTTCAACAGTGAACTGCCAGTCTGTCATTCCGCCAGGGGGTATCCACTGAGTAATCTCTTTTTGTGCTTCCGCATTGGTTTTCAGTAGAAAAGCCCAGCAAAATCGACTGTAGTCATTGGTGAGGGTTGGGACATACAATGACCCATACTAGAGTGATGGCACTTGCACCGGCCCAGTCAGGTCTGCATGTACCAGTGCCAGTGGTCGGTTAGTTGTACTGTCTGATCTGGGGATTGTTTGTCTGTGTGTTTTCCCTTCATGGCACTCCAAACAGGTGTCTGTCTTGAGGCCACGCGGGCAGTCACTTGGCAGTAGGTCATGTGCTGGGATGTCTCAGTAACTCATTGACTAATTCCGTGTTGATGTGTGCAAGGCAATGATGGATGAGATCCGTATGCATCACAAGAGTGCTTGTCATAACATGCAGCTCAGGATGGTCATATTGATCATGGACAAAGGAGAACAAGGTTAGTTTGTACACCATGTCAGTATGCAACAGCCCATCAGCCACCAAGGCACCAGACGCATCAAAGAGCATGCAACGCTGCCTTAGCGTGATTGCATAGCTTGCTTGTCTAGTTGCACCCACGAAAGTAGGTTGACTTCCAGACGCGGCACAAACAAGACCCCAGCCAGCCACAACACCCCACCTGGAGCCTGTAGAGGCACAGTCCCCACACCCTCAACCATCAGCACCTCCCTCGAGCCCGTTTTCACCCCCTCAATTTCACACTTGGTGTGTAGTGTAGCAAACAACTGGCAATGCAGGGACATGTGATGCGATGCTGCAGTATCAAACAACCACTCATGCATTGGCAATGCGTACGTTGTGGTGACATGCGTCTGCCCGAACCTCAGACGTCTTGGTGTAGATACGCTGTGCCCACTCTGGTGTCGGTCCCAGCACAGTCGGATTGGGTGGCTCGTAGAAGGGTCCCCGGTACATTGGAGGTGCAAACGTGATAGGTGCTGGTGGGTGCATAGGCAGCTGCAACTGTGGGTAGCCAAAATTGGCTGCCCCAAAGGGTGTGGGAGTCTTTGGTCTGAGCATGGCCTAAGTCGTCCACACAATAGCGTGCAGATGTTGACCTGATCCTGTGCCGGCAGCAGAAAACTGTGCTAGGCGTGTCTGCTATGACAACAGTGTCATGATGAGCTGTACTGCCGGGCACGCTCTCCAGTAGTGGCTTGGCTGTCCACAGTAGTTGCAGGTGCGGTTGCCCGCACCATGACCACGACCTCGGCCCCTGCCTCCTCGACCGCCCCTGCCTCCTTCTCCCCCAACATGAGGATGTGTGGAGATAGAGGTACTTGCTCCCTGGTGCACAAAAGCACTGGTAGCTATACCTTCGTCCTTGTGCGCTTCTCCTCATAGGATGTCCTCATAGTTCCTTAGCTCTTCAAAGACCTTGGAAAGGATGGTACTTTTGATGCCTGCAGTCACTGGAGTAATCCACGTCAAAACTCTTTATACGGCTCTTCCAAGTGTAGTAGGACCGGGTCTAGCTACTCCAGGAAGGTACACGTGGCACCAAGGCCGAATACACGTCGACGAAGGTCCACCGCTGTCCTAATACTCGTCTACAGGGCCATGCTTTGGGCGCAGGTTGCGCAGCTTCTCACGTAAGGTGATGACCAGCAACATCCCCTGCTCCTTCTTGCGGATGATCAAGTGTTTCCACGCCTCATGCATCTGTGGATAACCGCTGGGCGGATTTTTGGGATTCTCCGCTTTGCCTCCAAAGCAAAAGTGTTGGACAGCGTAGTTTGTGTCCTCTGGGAGTGCACAAACAAGAGCGTTAAACTCTCTCAGGACCACACGCGCATCCGTACCATCGGGCGGGGGAGCAAGGTGAAATTCCTCAAGGGCGTGCTCTGCCGCCCACAAGAGGAACACATCCTTCCACGGTAACTCGCATGCTCCTAGCTGAGGTGGTGTTAGATCCTTGTGAGAGAAGACCTTGCTGAGCTCATCCCAGGTGAGACGTGTGATAGTGGTGTCGGCGCCGGCACCGACGCCGGCGCCTGAGCCGGGGCCGGCGTTGACGTGGGCTCCACTCAACGTGGATTTCACTCTACTCATGGCGCTGCTAGGACTGTGGGAGGGCTAGTATGCATGTGAGGACTCTGATACTCGTGTGTTGCTGCTGAAGAAGATTTTTGCAGCAATAAGCCAGGCCCACTTTGGACCAAGTTTTTTGTCGCGAGCCCTAAGCTCGAGGGATTCGCCTTTTCTTGACATCAGGACCTCTTCCACGTCATATCTAGCCTGCAAGACCACAAATAGGGCCAAGAGGCCCTCTTGGTAACCCTGGTGAGGGGTGGAGGACACTCTGGCTCCTCCAACTGGTGCTCTATGGTGCTTCCGTCCCTCTCCCCTCCTTCTGCTGCCTGCTGCCCCTTGCGTGTGGCCTAGGGGAGGGTGTCGACGCACCTAGACCCCTTCGCGGCCTGCTCTCGCGGCAGCCGCGTGGATCCACTTCTGCGCATCACTCGGCCGCCCCTGTTCTTGCTCGGAGTTGACTCAATACTCAATCTCTACGCCGTGGACATGACTCTGATACTATGTGGAATCTGTTAAGAATCTATTGCAACTTACGGCCTCTCGTTTGGTTGAGTATAGCACATGCTAGGTTTGAAACTAAGCCGGCGGCCCATGGAAAAAGTACAAGTATGGAAGTAACAAGAAGCAATGGCCTAAACTATGTCAGTTTCAAGCTAGAGGCGGAAATATGTTCTCGAAGCATCTAATCATGATTGAACTAATGAAAGGGCCATGCGGATAGGGTGGAGGCAACCATCCATAGGAGCGTGGATGTGCACATGACGTACGGAGCTTCACAGTGCGTCGCCTCCACTCTCTGCACCAGCTGGCCCTGCGCACTCACGGCCACCACAAGAGAGGCATATATACAGTGAGAGATTAACATTGGCTGGATTACATAAATCTCCTCATCGAGAGGCAAATATAGAAATGTGTTTTTTATGTCCATATGTTCTATCTCTTAGTCACGATGTCCAACTAGGCTCAATTGTGCATGTGCAGCAGTGTATGGCCTGATCAGGACAAACGTCTCATCAAAGTCAAATATCTATCGATCGTGCCATTCGGCTTCAGCTTTTGCCGAAGAACCCAATGGGCTAAAATGGCCTTGCCACCTCTTGGCAAGTCAACTAGCTGGTAGACCATATGCACTTCAAGAGTGTTCAATGCCCCATGCATGGCTCTTTCCCAGATTTCAGCATCGGTTTCCTCATGAGCATGACGGACTGTGATTGGCTGCGGCGGAAGTGTAGAGAAGCCGTTGGCAACAAAGTACGTAGCAACATAGCCAGAGACAAACACATCCAGAGCACTATGAAACTCATGGGAAACAAGAGAATAACCCACAATAGAGTTGGGAGGAACCTCACTGATGGCCAGTCCACTTGCATCAAGACTAGTTGGTCAAGAAGAAGATGATGCACATGGCGTACTGCATCATTGCAAGGATTGTGTGCTCGTCTCTGGAGGGAGGGAGCACAATCTCCCTCCATGAACATATGGCTCTGGGCCGATGGCTGGTGCCATGTTGTGTGTCTCGTCAGGCGACTCATGAAAATAGCCTGGTGCCATTCTCTAAAACAGGAGAGGGTGACTGCGCTGGAGTGGAGACAGGGGATGGAGGGGATGCATAGAAAATGGGTACTAACTCTAAGGGGACAAAGACATGAGATGACTCCGGGGAACCTGACGACTAATTTGATAAGGAGTAGACGGATGGAGTTTCAGCAGGTGTCATACTCTGAGACTTAGTCGAGACATGTGAGAGGATGTAACTGGGTTGATGATTGGTGCAGACATAGGTTCCCTGGAATCAGAGGCTGAGACAAACCCATCAAAACCAAGCCCACAAAGCGAGGAAGGACGAGAGGGAGAAGTTGGGTAGGTCGAATGATGCTGGGACACATCCTCAAGTAATAGAGTATCACACTACTCGATGATGCGAGATCTGTTGATGACCCAAAAGTGCTTCTCTTTGGCAAGGGTACAGATGTAGAGGAAGGTGCAGAGGCGGGCGTGGAGAGAGCTTGCTATTGCGAAGGTTATCAGGCAGCCCAATAGCGATGACACAGTCCCAGATGCGTGCAAGACGCAGGTCAGCACGACGACCAAACCAATGTTCGAAGGGCGTGAAATGGCAAGAAGTAGATCATGTGGGACACGGTTCCACACCCACATCATATTAGACATGTTCTAAAGGAGAACAGAGGCGAAAGGTCGGACACAAAGAGGACGGTGCAAAAACAATTGGTTAGGGTGCGGTTCCAAAGCTTAGACACGCCTTTTTATTAGGATGTATTAGGATTGGAGGGCTCAAGACTCACTCCACGATCATATAGAAAAAAGTTGTTGCCAACAATAGCTGCTTGTGTTCCTATTCTTGCTGCTGATTCTGCTGCTGTTGATGATGATGTTGCTGCCACTGCTTCTAGTGTTTCTCTAACTACAACTACTTTTGCTTCTACTGCTGGCTGTTGCTGAAACCTTTGTTGTTGCTTATGCCGCTTCCCATGCGCTGTTGCTACTGATTGTGCCAATGTTGTCATAACGGGAATGCTGCTACTGTTGTTGTTGTTCCTTCTAGTCCGCTGCTGCTCATGCTAATGTTCAGGATGTTCTCAATAGTAGCAGCAGTAGTTGTTCCTTCTACCAATACTGAGGTAGGAGGATCCACTGATGTTGATGTCATCGATGTCATTGTGGCTGCATTCGTTGCTTCCGTCCCCTCTTGCAAATGACCACAAAAGGAGCGCAGGCCGATGTGAAGGCCAGCTAGCCTGGACACTAAGAACATAGAGAAGGAAAAAAAAAAACGGACTCGGGAACACACACTTTGACATGTATATTTTAAAAGACAAACCAGCATTACTCAAATGTTTCTAAAAGATGTCGAGTTCGTGCAATCTTGTGGACATCAATCCACGGCTAGTGCCAAAGAGGATCCACGGAACAACAATGCCACACCAGCACCATCCATTTTGCATTTCTCTTTACATCATCCATTTCGCTTTCTTGCCAGCATCGCATGAATGGCTGGTGATTTTGCACGTTTGCCAAAGTTAAGTTCATGCCTACGCAACACCGCCAACCTGAACTGGATCAACACTATTATCTTTTTTTTTCTTCTACTTTACCCCTGGTCAGAACCTTGGTCCACACAGGCCTCCAAGAATTTTTGCCCAATTCAGAAAGCATACTCTTTAGAAATAAGAACAACTTTAGGCTTCTTTTTTCCACATGAAAATGGTTGTATGAACATAAAGAGAGAAAAACCTGCACATATAGATATGGATATGGATTTTTTTGCCCTTATCATAGCCGGCTGAGGCGGGGGGGAGGAGGGGGTGGTACCTCATCACCACAAGACGTCCGGGGGTTGAACCTGAGCCCCCAAACCTCCAAATTATGTTGGGTGTAGGTAGAGAAAAGGGTGATTCCACCATAAGGAAAAAATGGATGATAGTCACAACATGTATCGAGGCACCAACAAACCGAGTTCTATGCGAGCAAGGTGCCAAGAAATAGGTCAACTGGGTCTGATGGCAAGCCAGGGAAGAAGGCTTGGTAAAGGCTTGGTAAAGGCAGTTGAGGCAGCAAGGATATGGATATGGATATGGATATGGATATGGATATGGATATGGATATGGATATGGATATGGATATGGATATGGATATGGATATGGATATGGATATGGATGTGGATATGGATATGGATATGGATATGGATATGGATATGGATATGGATATGGATATGGATATGTATATGGATATGGATATGGATATGGATATGGATATGGATATGGATATGGATATGGATGTGGATATGGATGTGGATGTGGATGTGGATGTGGATATGGATGTGGATATCGATATGGATATGGATATGAATGTGGATATGGCTATGGATATGGATATAGATATAAACATGGATATGGATGGATATGGATATGGATATGGATATGGATATGGATATGGATATGGATATGGATATGAATATGGATATGGATATGGTTATGGATATGGATATGGATATGGATATGGATATGGATATGAATAAGGATACGGATATGGATATGGACATGGGTATGGATTTAAGTATGGACATTGTTATGGTTATGAATATGGATGGAGATTCATATAGAAATGGAAATAAATATGGATTTGGATAAGCATTTGGATATGGAAAGGGAAGTAGATACACATGTAAACAAATATAATTGAAACATACCTAAAAATTTCTTCTATGTGTTACATTTTAACCTCAACATCATCCACGAACGTACAAGAACAATCATGCATTTACATATTATGTGTTTATGTTACATTGTGTACTTAGTGTGACAGCTCGGCTCTTGTCCTTTGCTATGCAGACTCCTCATGAGGTGGAGGTTACGAAAGACTGGGGGAGCAGACGCGAGTCCACCGAGCACCCACCGGGCCATCTCCAGCCATCTTCACGCGTGTTTGGTTCCTTCCTAGAGTGCTCATACCTTGTCTCAAAACAGCCTACTTGTGCATCTTTGAGCTGTGGTGGCTTGGTGACCTAGTGTTGTCTTTCCTGTGAACAGATGCTTGTTTGGACTGGCGTAGTTTAGGCCTGAACGTTAGTTTTGGACTTTTGAGACCTAAGAGGGGTTATTCTCCTTGTACTTCGAGTGGGCACCGACGAGTCCCATGTCGCCAGCCAACGGGTGGGCTCACATAGCGTGTTCCGCCCGCCACCACTCTCACTCTTTCTCTTTTGACTCTCACGTTTTCCACGCTCATCCGTTTCTACTGCCGTGAGTCCCATTCCAACCACAGATTTGAGCTCCACATGGCCACGTGAGGGAAGAGGGGTATGGATTTCATTTATGGTATCAAAGCACGACGAGCCAGCGCTCGTCGCATCCCGCATGAGAAGTCCAAAGTCCTAGGAGGGCTCGTCCAGCAGCAGTCGCATCGATTTGCCACTTCGCGGAGCAGCAACGGCAGTAGCACTCGCGCGAAGCAGCAGGCACAGCAGCAGCAGCGACAACGTCAGCGGCAGCAGCAATGGCACATTGGCTCAGTTGCATTGGCCAAGCCACAACACCATTGCGTGGAGCAGCAACGGCAGCAACAGCTTTGTGAAACAGCGGCGGTAGCGACAGCGGCAGCAACGTTCAATAGCGTGCAGCAGCAGTAGCCAGCATCAACACAAGCCAACAACAGCAGGAGTGAGGGCTGCTCAGCTGCGGCTCCAACAGCAGGCAGTAGCTCCACTGGCTCAGCAGTAGCAACGGCTGAGCAATGTCACCGACGGATGCGTAGAGTAGTGGTTGTAGCGATGGCAATGTGGAGTAGCGTGCAGCAACGGTAGTCAGTAGCCGCAGCGGACTACAACGGCGGACGACAGCAGCACTCACGGCTGTCCAACTGTTGTCGTGAAAATAATGGCGATAGGGTTGCGGCAGTGGGCTGTAGAAGGAGCCAGCCACAACTGCAAGAGACACTGCATTGCAGCGACAACAGCAGCAGCAGTAGCAGCAACAGCAACAGCCTTCAAATCCTCTTTGGTATACCCTTCCCCTTTCTAGATGGGCTCCCCTCTCTTCCTGGGTTGGGTGGGGCTGGTATCTACAAGCTGCCTCACAGCCTATCCCAGATTTCCCACGCCCATTGGGGCAAGGGAAACACTACCGAATGTTTTTGACAGTGGAGGGGGGGTCCAACGGTAGCTTTTAGGCTGAAAAAGGCCTCGTCACATTTCCAACGCCAAATGGGGCGAGGAGAACGCTGAGAAAATTGTTTGCCAGCGTGGGGGGATCCATCGGCGTTGTCCTTCAGGCTTGAAAAGGCCTCATCGTATGTTCCATGCCCACTGGGACGGGGTGAATGTCGTCGGAAATTTTCGACAGCGTTCATCACTCAACATCACTATCAGTAACTGTGGTGCACACTTGCACCACTTCACACAGTTCCATGCCCAAGGGCACACCTGTTAAAGTCGGCAGTGCTGGCTCCACTATGGATCCTGGCACTGCCGCCTCCGGTGTGACTGGCGGCACTCAGGCATGACGCGGAACGAATCCCCATCTAGCCCCGGCTCGTTGGCTCACGGTCTACGCGAGCTGCGCGAGCAACAGGCCCAGCAGGATGAACAGACAGCCAAGCAGATGGCTGACTTGTTCAAGTTGTTTCATGACGCAGTCCATCCACAGCAGTAGTAGCTGCAGTAACAGCAGCAACAAGAGCAGTAGTAGCGCCAACAGCAGGCAGAATAGTTGAAGCTCCTCCGTGATGAATTGCAAAAGGGAAAAATGACAGTCGAGAGTGCACTTACAGCCGATGTCGATGCAGTGTTAGGAGCGTTCGATGCCGATATGTCCAACAACCTTCCAGAGTTAGACTCAGACGCCAGTGACGAGGAAGGCATGTTACGCCTGCGCCTCGCACAGCTGGAAAAGCAGCATCAGTCCCGCTCAGAGTGCAAAGGAGTACCAAACGATGAAGCATGCCCTAGCAACATGCCTAGGACAACTGCAAACCTGGCTTCCCTAGAGGACCAGCTGCTTTGCATGAGTCTACGGTTGGAAGAAGGTCTCCTGTCTCCGCCACCAGCACAAGTTGTCCCGGCAGCATTGTCAACGACAAAGCCACCCAAGTGGTTTGAGACCGAACCTCCCCTTACCAGTAGGAGGAAAGCTACACCACATGGGAGCCACGGTTCCGTACATGGGGATTCAGTGAGGGGGTGTACCCATGCTACACCATCCAGTAACAGACTACAGATCCCCTGCAAGCGGCAACTGCCACCCATGCCGCCTATGGTCTCCTGAAGGCCGTCCCAGAGGAGTACCCCATCGACTTCCAACCCTTCCTTGGTGATCCCTGCACCGGAGCAAGAGCTAACCCGCTCAAGGTATGGAAGCTTGCGACCACTCTTTTTTAAGGCACTACCATGGTAATAAAATCACCGCGTCTGTCAGACTTCAACTCCCTTTGCCAAGTTGGACACAAGGCGCCAGCCGACTATTGGTGGCGAGCAATGTGGCTCTACAGGGCCCTGGGGAAGAATGGGCCGGGCCAACTCATGGCGTTCAACACCATCAGAATTGGTATTGGGCGCGAGTACGCCAGGACCTCTGACAGCTTCAGCCTGAGAAACCTTCAAGAGATGGCCGACAGAGGCCTCCTCGTGTCATGGACCACAAACCTCTTCCTACACGTGGAAGGAGTTGGAGTAGCAAATGATGCCTATCATGGCCCGTCAGTCGTAGCCGTCATAGTAGTACAGACATCACATACCTTCCCCCTTTCCTCCCTTCCGTTGTCACTGTCGACAACGAAAACCACAACAGCTAGCTTAGTTACGGCAGTTCAAGGGAAGAAGGGAAAGAACAACAGGAGGGGTGGCAAGGTTGGAAAGGACCAAATAGCTTCGATTCTGACTCGGGAATGAGAGTGGGAGTGCTATAACTGTGGGGGAGCGCATCACTCCACGGAGTGCAAGCCCCCCAAGACTTGGACAAAGATTCCACAAGGAATGCAACAAGCGTTAGAGCAATGTGAGCGCGCCTCCGCCCACACCACAAATGATATCCACCAGGAGCTGATGCAGACGAAGACAGAGCCAACGGCCTAACACCTCTGGAGTAGCAACTTGCGAATTAGGCTCGTGACATTGCCGAGCTCTGCCAGCTTCTCCGACTCACCACTCAAGGAGGTGCAAGTGCATTAACTGAGCCGAGGCGTTCCACTGTTAGGTCTGTCGAGTCCGTGACGTGTAGTTGTGATGGTGGCGGTGGGGCACCGTGCGATGTTGAGTCTATGGAATTGTTCATCGTACGTGATGATGCTGGTCTGTCCGCTGTCTTTGCCGCAATGTACACAAGTCATGATGACCTTTCATGGCTTGATGAGTCGCAAGTACGTGTCGCCTATGCAACTCAGCAGTCGTCTACTGAGTCACCTCTGTCCACCGTCTCCACTGTTGGCACCTGTTCAGTCACGTCGCCCGAGCGTGTGACGGACGCCACCTGGATCCTAGATTTGGGTGCCACCCATCACATGACATGTCGTCGCCATGATTTCGTGGTCCTTGGTTCTGTTGGCTCTGTGAAGTCTGTGCGCACGGCTGCTAGGCATGAGGTTCTTGTTCAGGGTGAAGGTGTCGTGCAATTCCATGGACCGTCTGGGCCGTTTTATGTTTCAAATGTGCTGTATGGGCCTGGCCTAAAACTTAGCTTGCCGTCTGGACGTGCCTGCACACGGATGGATCTCAGTGTAGCATTCACAGGTGAGGATGCCACTGTCTCCCTTTGCGCCAATGCTGAAGTGGTGCTCTATGGCAAGGCAGTGGGGGACTTGTACCACGTCCCCAACTGCCCCATGTTGACCACCATTACTGCATCCCCCACTACACAAGTGTTCGTGACAGGCACGCTGTCGCTTCAGCATCAGCGTCTCCTACATAGATGCTTGTGCCACGTCCATTTGGATGCCGTTGATTGTCTGATTTGCACCCAACCTGTGCTCGGTCTTGATACGGCATCCTTTGAGGCGCCGCCCAAGACCGATTGCTTGCAAATGCGCACAAGGCAAGATGCACCATGCCACATACCCTCTGTCCATCTCACGGCCTCTAAAGTCCCTCGAGCTGCTTCAGTTTGATCTCCTGGGACCCCTCCCCATGGAGTTCCATAATGACAGAGGGCGTTATGTCCCGACGATCACGGACAACTTCACCCGCATGCGGTGGGTCTTCAGTCTGCGCCTGAAAAGTGATGTTGCACTTGTTGTGCATACGTGGCTCGTCATGGCCGAACGTCAGTCCGGCCATACCTTCCAAAACTTCTGTTTTGATCGGGGCATAAATACATGGGCAATCTTGACCGCCACTTTGCTCCATTGTGAGTGTTTCACAACCTCTCCGTCCCAGCTACGCCACAGCAAAACGGTGTGTCTGAGCGTTGAAACCGCACCATGGAGGATGCAGTTTGCTCCATGTGGGTAGACAGCGGCATGCCAAAAGCGTTCGCCTTCGAGGGCATGGCCAACATGACATGGGTCTGGAACAGGTTTGATCCCGGCCCCCTCCCGAACACACACAAGCCGTACCAACTGTGGTACGAACATCATGCTGACCTCCGACTCGTGCACGTGTGGGGGTCCCTTGCCTGCGTTTGGTTCACACAATAACAGCAAGGGTCCAAATTCTTCCCTAGAGAACGCATTTGCACGTTTATAGGCATGGCTTCACGCTCCAAGGCTTGGCGGTTTTGGGACCCCAGTCGGTGTCGCATTGTCGAATCTCGAGACGCCCTATTCTTTGAGCGTCTCTCCTTCACAGATCTGCCCGTAGGAGGCACCCCGCAGTCACATTCCTCTGGGTGTGGTACGATTCGACGCACAGGGGAGGTTGGGCTGATCGATGACGCTGTCCCGGTTGTCTTGGGCGCCACTGGTCCATCCCACCCACCAGCTACCCCTCTGATCTTTAACTTCGATTTTAAATATTTACAGTGTGATCGAAATAGGAAATGACATTTCTTTCATCGAATTTGAAGGACCACAAAAATAATCCAAAAATGATTTCATCGAATTTATGGTGTCAACTAGCTTGTTTCCTCTAATCATTTCCCCGGGATGATTACTCTCTACTTCCTTGACTACTTACGTCGAGCTCGAGCATAGTGACGAGCTTTAAACGGCAAGTTCCTCTTCGTCTAACGCGAGCAAACGAGTTTGATGCGAGAGCTGTCGTGGCAAACTCGGTCGCTTGACAGCATCTTGACATCTTTTTTGACAAGCTTTCAGGCGAGCCGATCTTAAACACGTGCAAACAGCAAGCCAGACCGTTTGAAGTTCGAAATCTGAATTCGAATGTCATGAGAATGCATGCGCGACGTACGCGCCGACCGCCCACTCGACGCACTTCGTCAAGTTTAAGGACTAGGAAAATATTGAAGAGCCCCCTTCATCGAATTCAT
The DNA here is from genome assembly GCA_023375785.1 of Penium margaritaceum. Classification (NCBI taxonomy): domain Eukaryota; kingdom Viridiplantae; phylum Streptophyta; class Zygnematophyceae; order Desmidiales; family Peniaceae; genus Penium; species Penium margaritaceum. Next base: position 62,737 of record SZWC01008870.1, read on the forward strand.
AGTCCCATTTTTCCACGAGTTCGACCAATTCGGACCACATAAACAATTCAAACCTGAAAATTCACATCGAAATGAAGGATCAGATAATGAGTAAAAACTCAAACGTCGAATGTAAAAATCAGGGGGGTAACTCTCCAGCGTCGTCCATGCCGCCCACGTTGACTGTCTTGCCTGTCCTGCCTGCGTCCACCATTCCGCCAGCATCCCCTACAATATAGGAGTCTGTGTCACCTGTTGCGTCACTGGTGCTACCCCAATCTCTTGCACTTGCATCACCAGCAGAGTCACAGGTGTCACTTGCGTCGCCTGCACCACCTGTGCAGTCTACGTCTCCAGTCGCATCGCCTACATCATCCTCACCCTTCGTCTGCCCAGTCGAGGTCCCGGCATCACCTGGTGCATCGCCAGCTGTGTCCATGTCTGACGAGTGTCCACCACCTGCCCTAGCTGCACCATCCCCACAGCCATACCGGTGAGGTGAGGGTGGATGTCTCCGTCCGTGTCCTGCTCGTAGTGTGCACAGCGGGGACCCAGGCATGAGGGCCTTGGGTCTCAGTGTGCAAGGGCTCACTGAAGTCCACCCCAACTGCGATACAGGCCTCGCTCTCCTTGCTCAAAAGCGTCAACTTGCCGTGGACTTTGCAGAGGCCACCGTCACCGTTGGCCCTCCGGCTGCTGCCTATGCCTTGGCTACGCGCGGTGGAGATGCTGTGACCCCAGACCCCAGTGTGGTGGGAGTGACACCAGATCCCGGGACACTGCATCAGGCTCTGGCTGGACCCGATGCAGCACTCTGGCAAGCAACATGTAAGGCTGAGCTGGCGGTTGTCAAGGAACATGGGGTTTACGATCTTGTAGACCTGCCGCCTGGACAAAAGGTCGTTCAGGCCAAGCGGGTCTTGCGGAAAAAGCTGAGGACAACACAGTTGATCGCTACAAAGCACGGTTGACTGCGAAGGGATTCTCTCAGGTGGAAGGGATAGACTTCAGTGAGACCTTCGTACCAGTTGGACGCACAACCAGGTGGCCTAGCACAACTGGGAACTCTACCAGATGGAAGTCAACAACGCGCTCCTACATAGGAAAATAGAAGAAGAGATCTACATGGTCCCGTCCCCAGGGTTCGACGATGGCAGCTGTCGTGTGTACATGATGCAGAAACCGATGTACGACCTGAGGCAGTCCCTTTGATGCTGGAACAAGGAGATCAACGGCACACTCCTATGAGCGAGCTATGTCCACATTGCGGCAGACCCGTCGCTTTTCTTGTCCCAGACCACTATGCCCTTTTCGGCCTTCCCGGTCTACGTCGATGACGTTCTACTCGCCTCGCTTGTCGTGGAGGCCGTCGAAACAACCAAGGGCATGCTACAATCGACATACAAAAAGACCTGGGAGGGGCCGTAGTGTTTCTAAGCATGCAGATTGTTCATGATCGCGCTCGTCGGACACTCTTGATCCATGAAGAGCGATACGCCCTCACTCTGGGGGAGCATTTTGCCAAGCTACTCAGCGGCGTACGCACAGAGCTCACCCCGATCACCCCAAGCGGACAAGACGCCCTGAAGGTCGGTGATCCAGCAAAGCTAGGAGAACTGGTCGGCGTGACCCTGTACTTACGGATCATTGGCTCGCTCATGTACCTGTTCACGACGACTAGGCCAGACATCGCCTTCACGGTTAACCTGCTCGCACAGCTCTCTCATGCGCCGCATGGACGGGTCCTTGAGGCCACAGTCCGATGCGTGCGGTACGTCGTTTCCAGTGCCCGCATGGGACTTCACTACCGAGGGCAGGCCTCAATGGTCCTCGACAGATACACAGACAGTGATAGGGTGCGGAGTCCGGACAGCAAGAGTCACACCGAATACATCTTCCTCACTGGGGAAACAGCCGACTCATGGCACAGTGGTAAGCAGGGTTGCATCGCTCGTAGCAGTGCACAAGTAGAATCCGTGGCTCAAGTCGCTCGCGCGACCAAGAGTGTGTGGTTGATGCGTCTCTTACGTGAGCTAGGTCAGTCCATGCCCCCAGTTGTGCTTCGGCGTGACAACCAGAGCGCAAAGACCTTCACAGAAAACTCCGGAGTGTTCCATGCACGCACGAAGGACATTAACACCGTGTACCACTCCATCCGAAACTTGGTGGATTGAGGTGAGATTCAGGTCATGTGGGCCGGCCCTGACTCGTAGCGTGCTGATTTTCTAAGAATGGCCATTAGCCGTACGAAGTTTCTAGCAGCTGCTCGTTATGTGGGGTTGCACCCTGCCTGTACTGTGGACTAAACTCTGCCCTTGAGTTGTATTCATTGTTGTTTCTCATCGTTGCTCTTGTGTTGTCGTTCGCGTCAGTGCTGCTACGTGTGTGGACCTGTTTCCCGTGTGGTCATTGGGGAGTGATATTGTGTACTTAGTGTGACCTCTTAACTCACGTCCTTTGCCGTGCAAATTCCTGATGAGGCGGAGGTTACGAAAGACTGGGGAAGCAGACACGAGTCCACCGAGCAGCCACCGAGTCATCTCCAACCATCTTCACGCGTGTTGGGTTCCTTCTTGGAGTGCTCATACCTTGTCTCAAAACAGTCTACTTTGATACTTGTGCATGTTTGAGCTGCGGTGGCTTCGTAATCTAGTGTTGTCTTACCTGTGAAGCATTGGTAGTTTGGACTGGCATAGTTTAGGCCTGAATGTTTGTTTTGGACTTGTGAGATCCAAGAGGGGTTATTCCCCTTGCCGTTCGAGTGGGCACCGGCGAGCCCCATGTCGCCGGCTGAGGGGTGGGCTCGGATAGCGAGCTCCACCCGACACCACTCTCACTCTTGCTCTTTTGACTCTCACGTTTTCCAGGCTCGTCCTTTTTCTCTGTCGTCAGTCCCGTTCCAACCACATAATCAAGCTCCACGTGGCCGCGTGAGGGAAGAGGGGTAGGGCTTTCTTGTTTTACCTATTCATCAGTTACATAACAGAAACGTACATTGGTATACATTTATGTGTACGGAATGTCCTTGTTACTGTGTAACTTGTTGTGTACTATGTGTACAACATTGAAGCCTTTTCCTAACCATGAGCAAACATAGCACTAATTAAGAGTAGCGCAAAGGCGTTGACCCCCTTGCCACAAAGTGGACATCCGAGTCCTCAACATAGGGTATCTTGCACAAAACATTTTCAAAAGGTGGGTAACATCAAACCGGCCCCTTTCTAATAAGTGCTTGTCCATGAGTGAATACTAGGGGATCTGCCACATAACTTTCAAGATTTCCCAAAATTCACCCTAGTGATGGCATTCTGTCATTAATCTACGAAGTCGTGGCATCATGACATTAAGATTCTGAGAAAGTGCATAGAAGCTTCATAGCAACACAGTCGTTGACCGGGCGTCAGTGCCTTGTCAGACGGTGACGACAGTCACAGGTCGTACACACAACGGCAAGGGTTTGGCTAGGAGACACAAGACACAGTGTTAGAATGCTTCAATATAGCATATGCAGAGAGAAATGACAACTGACAGGTCCAGGGCATAAATACCTGCCGCGGCGCACGGCGGGTGTCGTACGCGGCAGTCCAAGAGCTGTCCTAAAACCGGCCCAAAACCACTGTTTTGGCCGTAACTCTGCGCACACATGTCAGAATCCTACGCCGTCTGAACCTAGACGTGCAGAATCAAAAGACGNGCGGGTAGTCCGCCGCCTGTCGTCGCGCCGGTGTCACCAGGGCCGCCTGCCTCAGGGATCTGCACGAGTATGGACACGGCCGAGTGGTCACAGTAAACTGTACAGGAACGGCACAAAGCACAACACTCCCCAATGACCCGATGGTACGCATGTCCATACGCGTGCAGCACTGGTACAACCACATAGTGAGTGACACAGACAGATGAGACGCCAACGTACATCCCACACTCAACCACTGTCACGCACGGGGGGAAGCCCAACAGAACGAATGGCCACCAGGAACTTTCCGCGGGCAAGTGCCTTCGTCAAGAAATCAGCACGCTGCAAGTCAGTGCCAACCCACATGATGGAGATCACGCGTCGCTCCACCAGATCACGAACGAAGTGATGCTCAACCGCAATGTGCTTTGTGCGAGCATGGAAAACACCAGAGTTCTCCGAAATGGCGAGAGCACTCAGGTTGTCGCAACGCAGCACAATGGCGGGTACTGACTGCCCAAGCTCAAGAAACAAGCGCTGCAGCCAAACTGCCTCAGGAGCCCCTGCCCCCAAAGCCACATACTCTGCCTCCGACGAGCTACGTGCAATGCAGCCCTGCTTCCCGCTTCGCCAAGACAAAGTGGTACCACCGAGCAGAAACACGTAGCCAGTGCGACTGCGCCCGTCAGGGCTCCAAGCCCAGTCGTTGTCAGTGTAGCCGTCAAGGACCACCGAACACTGCCGACGAAAGCAGAGTCCGAGATACGGCGTGGAGACCACGTACCGTACCACTCACACAGACGCGTGAAGAGCTCTCGCACGTGGAGCCTGCGAGAACTGAGCGAGGAGGTTGACGGCGAATGCGATGTCGGGACGCGTGGTCGTGGCCAGGTACATCAGAGATCCGATAAGACGGAGGTTCAAGGTCACGTCCACTGTCTCCCCCAGCTGTGTAGGGTCATCCACCTTCAGGGCATCCTACCCATCAGGTGTGAGAAGTGTGGAAGCAGTGGGCACTGCACCAAGGAGATCGCTAAAGCACCACCCCACGACTCGTGCGTATCGGGCCTAATGCAGCAACAGTGTCCGATGTCTGCGATCTCGCACGATCTCCATACCAAGAAACACCGATGCAGGACCGAGGTCCTTCATCCTATAGGCGGTCTGCAGGACAGCCTTGGCCTCCTTCACGGCCTCCAGGGACGGAGACGCGATCAGAAGGTCATCAACATAGACCAGGATGGCGGTGAACCGCTCAGGTGTCGGTAGGATGAAGAGTGAGGGGTCTGCCTCGCTCTGTACGTATCCTGCGCGAGTCAAGGTGCCAGTGATCTCCCGGTTCCAACATCGTGGAGACTGCTTGAGGCCATACAAGGACTTGCGCAAGCGCCAGACCTTGTCACCGTCCTCAAAGCCTGGTGGCTGTGCCACGTAGATCTCCTCATCCAAAGAGCCATGGAGGAACGCGTTGTTCACATCCATCTGGTGTAGTTCCCAGTCATGGTGAGCCACTACACCGAACAGAGCTCGAGCTGAGGTCATAAGGCCAACAGGGGCAAAGGTGTCAGTGTAATCAACTCCCTCAATCTGAGAGAACCCCTTGACGACCAAGCGGGCCTTGTAGCGTTCCAGTGAGCCATCCCGCTTCACTTTCTTGCGAAAGACCCACTTGACCTGAATCGCCTTCCTCCCAGGGGGAAGGTCGACCAGCTCGTAGACTCTGTGCTCTCGGATGGCACGAAGCTCATCCTTGCAAGCAGCTCGCCAGGCCTCAGCATCCTGCGATGAGAATGCCTCCCTCAATGTGCCCGGGTCAGGCGCCATAGAGGGGGAACTCTGCGTGACAAGTGCACACGCCTCAGTGTCAGGTCTGACGGCCACGAGATCAGCTGCTGCGTCACAGGCGATATGGAACTCGCGAGTGACCAGGTCGTGCCCTACAGGGCACGCTGGGTGTACCTCTGAAAGCTCAGTGCAGACACTCAGGCCTAAGGCCTTTGTGCCTGGATCACCGCTCGCAATGCTGCGAGAGGAACGCCTGGGTCCGGGACCCGATGCTCGCTGAGCTCCGGAATCCAGTGGTCGAAGGTGACCACCGGGCTCACGGGAGTAACCGGAGGTCGAGGGGCGCACCTCCGGCTCAAGAACAGGTACGACCACAGGGACAGGTACAACCACAGCTGGTGAGGGCTGAGAAGAGGCAACCGGAGATGCCGTGCGAGGAGAAGCGTGTGTGGGGGACACTGAGCTGGGAGTGACATCTGGCCCGGACACTGAGACAAGAGTGTCAGGCGACGTAGGGACAGGAGTGGGCTGGGCTTGGTCAGACACTGGAGCAGGGGTGCCAGTGGACACAGGTGATGATGTAGGAGGAGGCGTGAGAGCAGCGGTGCCTGTGGGGTGTGAAACAGGCTGAGCAGGCGGGATCTCTGGACCAACGGCAATGATAGCCGGGTCATCAAGTGCTGGAGATCGAGAGGGGACTCGAGCGGACACATCAGCCTGACGAGAAATGGTCACTGGCGGAGAAGTCTCCCCCATCCGCTGAGGACCCTCACAGGAAGGGACATGAGCTGCGGAGAGAGCTGTGATCGAAGCCAGATCACGGTATGTGAGAGACTAAAAAAACAGCGCGTCACGGGACTCAATGACACGACGGCGAGTGGGGTCCCAGAAGCGCCAGGCCTTCGACCGCGGGGAGATGCCGATGAAAGCACACAAGCGGCCCCGAGGGAGACCTTGGACCCCTACTGGTCCTCGGTGTACCACACGGAGGCCAGGGAACCCCAGACGCGTGCGAGACAAAGATCAGCACGGTGGTCAAACCAGAGCTCGTACAGTGTAACATGATCCGGAAGCGGACCATGCGGGAGGCGGTTCCAGACCCACGTCATGTAGGCGAAGCCCTCGAAGGCGAAGGACTCCGGGAGACCGCACTCAGACCGCATGGCGCGGACCGCATCCTCCATGGTGCGGATCCAGCGCTCAGAGACACCGTTCTGCTGTGGGGTAGCAGGAGCGGAGACCTAATGAAAAATGCTGTGCTCAGCAAAGAAGGAGTCCATCTCACCGAGGAACTCGCCGCCGCGATCCGAGCGAAAGGTATGTAGCGTGTGGTGAGACTGACGCTCAGACATCAAGAGCCAGAGCCGAACTGCAAGGGCGGCGTCGCTCTTCTGATGCAGACTGTAGACCCACCGCATCCGGGTGAAGTCATCAGTCAGCGTCGGAACATACCGTCCCCTCTCGGACAGGGACTCGACCGGGAGAGGACCAAGCAGGTCCGAGTGGACCAGCTCGACTGGCCTCAGCGCTCGAGAACGCGAATCAGGGTAAGTGCACCGGTGCATCTTTCCCTGAGCGCAAAAAAGGCAGTCGGTCTTGGGTGGCTTCTCGAAAGAAGCCACGTCAAGGCCAAGAGCGGGCTGTGTCCGTATGAGCTTTGACACAGTGTCGGAGCCCACATGACACAGACGTCGGTGAAGCAACCTCTGGTGTTCTGGGGATAGAACACCAGTGACAAAAACACGACCAGAGGAAGGTGGAGAGCAAGGGGAGGATGGCCGAGTAATGCGATACAAATCATCTACGACTGAAGCACGCAGGACAATGCTACGGGTGTCAAGAGCAGTCACCGTCGCTGAATCAGCGGTATGCTCAACGGAGAGACCCATCAGAGTGCAGGCACGTACAGACAGCAGACTGAGCTCAAGATCAGGCACAAACAGCACGTCAGAGAGATACAGGGGGCTAGACGGACCATCAAAGCATACAACCCCGACACCGTGGACCGGTAAGGACTGACCAGAGCCTTTACGAACAGAACGGACAGTCGTGACAGGACCAAGTACCACAAAGTCACTATGACGACACGTCATGTGGTGGGTGGCACCGGAATCGATGATCCAAGTGCCACCGGAGTCACGACTGGTGGACGTCACTGTACAACGAGCAATGGAACACTCGGCATGAGAGGGACGCTGAGCCGTCAGTGGGAAGGAACGACGTACATCACGAAGGTGAGACTCATGAATCCAGTCAGTCCAGTCAGGCCCAACATCATCACATGCGGACTGTGCTCCCCCACACGTGTCATCACGAGTCACGAGAACGGACAAACAAGCAGTCTCTGACCCACTCGACGATGACAACACACTCGCACCTCCCTGAAAGCGAAGCGCCAAAAGATGACGAAGCTCGGCGATGGTGCGGTCACGTGGGTCTGGATCACTGCTGCTCGCTGGTGAGGACGCAGGAGCAGCTGCAGTCGTGGTCGCCGCGCGTCCAGAGGAGTGTGCGGGCGACGTGCCGGACGCGGTGCGAGCAGCATGGGCAGCCTGAAGTCCGCGAGTGATGCGCCCCCAGTCAAGCGGCTGCTGGCACTCGGTGTAGCGACGGGCACCTCCACAGTTGTAGCAGTGCACGGAACGGCCACTGCTACCACTGGATGACGACTGCTGCTGACCCGATCCGCGCTTCCTATTCTTCTTCTTCCCCTGGGCAGCTGCTGCAATGCCCTGCGTCTGCGTGGGTATAGACGGGGTCGAAGAGGAGGCGGAAGATGAGGTCGTGATGGAGGTAGATGAGGGTGACTGCAGGAGGGAAGATGGTGGTGAGGCGAGGACTGCTACAGCGAGGGAAGTCTCCTGATGTGCTACTGCTGCCTCGCGGGCTGACGTCACCTGGAGGAAAAGCTAATGGGCCCAAGGGAGTAGCTGCAGGGTGGCTGAGAAAGGCTCGAGAGCAGCGTCGCTGTACCGTGTGAAGATGTCGGTGTACTCCAGGCGAACTCCGAGCATGATCGTCCGAAGTGCCCACAGCTGTGTGCCCCCTGAGGTCCCCAGACACGTGTAAATACGCATGGCACGTCGCCAGTAATCCGCCGCAGGCTCCGCTGATCCCTGACGGAGCGAGTGGCAAGCACGAATGTGTGACGCACTCGTAGCGTGCGTCTCTGCGGCCAGTAGGGAAAACGCCAGATCCCAGCCTCCACGAGGATCTGCTCCGGTGCCTGTGCCAGCCTCGCCGAGGAAAGGGCGGAAGTCGACGACAGTCTCGCGTGGCATGGCGTAGAGAAGTCCTCGCATGGCCCGGGTTGCTGTCAGCACCTGTGCTGGATCTGTAGACTGGTATGGGCTGTGGTAGTAAGGCCACACTCCCTCGGAAGTGGCCCACACCTGAAACAGGATCTCCCAGCAGTCAAATCCATCCTCGCTGATGTACCGTGGAGGTGGTGCCTCAAAGTCCTTTGGCTGTCGCTCCGTGGGGAGAGCAACCGCAGGCTGAGGAGGGCGAGAGACGGGGAAAACTCCTGGAAGGGGGTGATCACCGGGGAAGTCAGGTGACGGTCGTATCGGGGACACGGGTGGAGATCGGATACCCGTCTGCAGCTGACGGAGGCGCTCCTGTAGGAAACGAATCTCCCGCTCCTGGGAGTCATCCTCGAAGCCTGGCATGAATGGCTCGTCATCAAGGAGGTCCGCAGGTGGTGGAGAAACCACACCAGGAGGTGAAGCAGGCGGAGCACCTGTCACGGGCACCTGAGCCGAGTGCTGGGTGGAGACCGCAACGCCGGCAGCTCCCTCAAAAATCCGCGAAGGACCTGTGGACTGAGCGCGCAGGAGCTCAGTCAGCGTGCGGATCGCGTCAGTCTGCTCTCGCTGCAAACGACGCATCTCCTCCTGCTGGCTGCGCAGGTCCTCAATGGACTGCGAGCGAGGGCTCAATACCCCTGAAGAAGAGGAGGGATCACCTAGTCCCTTGTCCTTGTCGTCGGGCGAACTCATGTCGCAGCTCACTATGGGACGACAGGTCAAGTTTGCCGGTTTTCAAAACGTCTGTGTTTCTCGGGAAGTTCAAACGCTGCAACTTTTGACTTTCCGGGTGAAAATTTGGCTAAGTGTAATGCTGATGTCAGCAAGTGGTTGCTGACGTCAGCACGACCTGATGACGTCAGCAATCAACAATGCTGACGTCAGCTCGTCCCCTCCTTTTTTTTTTCTTGTCACGGTTCTGCCGCTGCGCGGTGGTGCGCGGCAGCTCCGCAGAAGCTGCGCAGCAGCTTCCGCCCAGCTGCTGCTGCAGCTGTGCTGTCAGCTGCAGCAGCAGCTGCGTAGCTGCGTGTGCAGCGGTGGCAGCAGCGGCTGCGCTGCTGCTGCGGCTGCTGCCCGCTGCAGCTGCTGCTGGCTGCCGCCGCCGTGCGCTGCTGCTGGCTGGCGCCGCCGCGCGCTGCTGCTGCTGCCACTACTGCGCTGCTGCTGCCGCTGCGACTGCCGCTGTTGTTGCTGTGCCGCTGCCGCTGCTGCGCTGCTGCTGCCGCCGCTGCTGCTGCGCTGCTGCTGCCGCCGCTGCTGCCACGCTGCTACGGCGGCCGCTGCTGCCGCCGCCGCCTCTGCTGCTGCTGCTCTACTGCTGCGGCTGTGGGGGGGGCGGCTGCACGCACCGCAGCCGCCACACACCTCTGCGTGGCGGCACACGCCGCTGCTGCTGCCTCAGCAGCTGCGATCTCACGTGGTGGGTGGAGTACGTTGACGGCGACCGGCCGTCTCCAACAGGTCCCAGAAGCTCTGCTGCAGCGGTGACTCTCACTGCTGCTGCTCTGCTGCGTCTCTGCTGCGCAACTCAGTGAGAACTGTCTCACTGCTCTGATATCATGAGAAAGTGCATAGAAGCTTCCTAGCAACACAGCCGTTGACCGGGCGTCAGTGCCTTGGTCAGACGGCGACGACAGTCACAGGTCGTACACACAACGGCAAGGGTTTGGCTAGGAGACACAAGACACAGTGTCAGAATGCTTCAATATAGCATATGCAGAGAGAAATGACAACTGACAGGTCCAGGGCATAAATACCTGCCGCGGCGCACGGCGGGTGTCGCACGCGGCAGTCCAAGAGCTGTCCTAAAACCGGCCCAAAACCACTGTTTTGGCCGTAACTCTGCGCACACATGTCAGAATCCTACGTCGTCTGAACCTAGACGTGGAGAATCAAAAGAGAGACGCAGCGACTGGTCACATGCATGCATCCATCGACTGACAGCGAGTATACAATGCAAAAACATGCAAAGGGGCCTCATGCCCAGTCCGCCGAAAGGCGCCTGCAAGACGTAGAAGGCACAGCAAGGAGTCCCGGTGACATCTGGGGCTCTGGAACAGTGGTCGGTCAGCTCAAGGCGGGTGGTCCGCCGCCTGTCGTCGCGCCGGTGTCACCAGGGCCGCCTGCCTCAGGGATCTGCACGAGTATGGACACGGCCGAGTGGTCACAGTAAACTGTACAGGAACGGCACAAAGCACAACAGTTTCCACACAAGGGACACGGTTCATTCAAACTACAAACACGTGGTATTTCTCTTAAATGTGATGCAGACTAGGGGCATTTAACCAGTCTAACCTATGCAATACCCCTATGCAATCAGTTGGATACCCAAGAATGTGCATTGAAGTAAAAAATAAATCCTCTAAAGAACAAGTTCTGCAACAGCATTTTTGTCTTGAGTCGACGTTTTTGTCCACCGAGAACCGACTGCGTATTTTCCACACATTATTTTCTCCAATCCTGTTATGTCCGGGCGACAGGCCCTCCCTGAGCATGGTCATCCTTGCAGAAGTGACCTCAAGTCCGAGGAGTGAGAAACGGACCAAGTTCGTGTCACGATGAGGGTTTTTCAAGAAACATATACGAGACATCGCAAGCAACCACATGATCTCGCAGCCAACTTCTCCTCAGGGCGGAAAAGGTCGAGCATAATTCTTTTCGAGTAAAACACGTCCAAATCCCAACTTTGTGTATTCCTGCATAACCTCAACGCATGCCTGTGTGGAGCCAATGCCACTTGTCCCCGCAGCATTGCCCTTGCTCGTTGTTGACTCAATTGCACACTTCTGTTGTTTTTCCTTGTGCTCCTTCAGGTTTGTCATTCAGATTGCCAATCAGTATGTAAGATTGCCAGTTTCTGGCCAGCTATTGTTGAAGAGCTTACAGTAAGGCTGGTCCGTCCCTCACAAGTCGGTTGGACTCTTGCTGCCTGTCTGCTGTGGCTTCTCTCTCTTACGTCTGCAAGCATATGCTTGCGATTTCTCCACCTCTCCAATCGCTGACCGTCACACGACATGGTGCTAAGAGTATTTTCTC
>SZWC01008871.1:18018-60708 GCA_023375785.1 Penium margaritaceum
TCATAATGCGGTCGCAAATCTGTCCTCCAGGTCGTCCACGGAACATCCTTGTAGGGGGGTGGGAGGTAGTATTCCAGTGAAGGCACCTATGCGTAACAAACAAACAAAAACCGACCTGGTGTCAAAAGGAGAAACCTTCTGCTATTTATTGAGTAGCAAGTACAAAGACTTTAAACAAGTTGTGGAACGGTTTGCCTACCATGCACAATGACCAACCAGATTAGGCATGAGCCACTTACCATGACCAAATTACTTTACGATGTGTGGTCAATGTTGACAACTCATAACATGGGTCACAAATTGTCAGAGGGGGACACAATGGTATGGGAATACTAGATACCAACTAGCAAGTACAACGAACTTCAGTCAGTAGTAGCACGGTGTGCCTACCATGCACAATAACCGACCAAAGTAGGCATATGTACTGCCTTTGACAAAAGAAATCCGCCGTGTCTGGTCAACTTCGACAACTCATACTACGATTCACAAATGGTCAGAGGGGGAAACAATGGTTTGGTAACACCAAGTATCAAATAGCAATCAGAATGAACTTCAATACATTGTGGCACGGTGTGGATACCATGCACAATGACCAACCAAAGTAGGCATATGTCACTGACCATGACCTAAACAGTGTGGCTAGCGTGCACAGTGACCAACCAAATGATGCATATGTCACTGACTATGACCGAAGAAGTCCACTATGTGTGGTCATCATTGACAACGCAGAGTGTGGTAAACTTTGACAATTCATAACACGAGTCACGAATGGTCAGAGTGGAAAACAATGGTTTGTGAATACTAGTTATCAAGTAGCAAGTACAAATACCTTCAATATGTAGTGGCACAACGTGGCTACCATGGATAGTGACCAACCAAAGTATGCATGTGCAACTGACAATGACCAATGAATTTCACTTCATGTGGTCAGCGTTGACAACTCACAACACCAGTCACAGATAGTCAAAGGGGGGTAACAATGGTTTGGAAACACTAGCTATTAACTAGAAAGCACAAATACCATCAATATGTAGTACCACCGCGTGGTAACCATGTATAGGGACAAACCAAAGTAGGCATATGTCACTAACCATGACCAAATGGATTTCACAGTGTGTGGTCAACGTTGAAAACTCATAACACGAGTCATAATTGGTCAGTAGGGGAAACCATGGGTTGGGAACACTAGTTATCAACTAGCAAGTAGAAAGATTTTCAACAAGTAGTGGCACGATGTGGCTAGCGTGCACAGTGACCAACCAGAGGATGCACACGTCACTGACTATGATCGAAGAAGTCCACTATGTATGGTCAACATTGACAACTCATAACACGAGTCACAAATGGTCAGAGGGAGAGACAATGGTTTGGGAACCCTATGTATCGACTAGAAAGGACAAATAACTTCAATACATAGTGGCACGGTGTGGCTACTATGCACACCAAACAACCAAACTAGGCATATGTCACTGACCATGATGAAAGAATTTCAATATAAGTGGTCAACATTCACCAACCATAACACGAGTCACAAACGGTCAGAGGGGGAAACAATGGTCTGTGAATATCAGTTCTCAACTAGNAAGTAGTGGCACGGTGTGGCTAGCGTGCACAGTGACCAACCAAAGGATGCACACGTCACTGACTATGACCGAAGAAGTCCACTATGTATGGTCAACATTGACAACTCATAACACGAGTCACAAATGGTCAGAGGGAGAGACAATGGTTTGGGAACCCTATGTATCGACTAGAAAGGACAAATAACTTCAATACATAGTGGCACGGTGTGGCTACTATGCACACCAAACAACCAAACTAGGCATATGTCACTGACCATGATGAAAGAATTTCAATATAAGTGGTCAACATTCACCAACCATAACACCTGTCACAAATTGTCAGATGGGGAAACAATGGTCTGTGAGTATCAGTTCTCAAGTAGCAAGTACAGTGAATTTCAATCAGTATAAGCACGCTGTGGCTACCATGCACAAGGACCGACCAAAGTAGGCATATTTACTACCTTTGGCCAAAGAAATCTGCTGTGTGTGGTCAGCGTTGACAACTCATAACAGGAGTCAAAAATGGTCAGAGGGGGAGACAATGGTTTGGGAATACCAGGTATCAACTAACAAGCACGAGGACATTCAATAAGTTGTGGAACGTTGTGGATACCCTGCATGATGACCAACCAAAGTAGGCATATGTCACTGACCATGACCAAATAATGTCACTAAGTGTGGTAAACTTTGACAATTCATAACACGAGTCACAAATGGTGAGAGTGGAAGACAATGGTTTGTGAATACTAGTCGTGGAGTAGCAAGTACAAATACCTTCAATATGTAGTAGCACGGCGTTGCTACCATGCACAGTGACCAACCAAAGTATACATATGTCACTAACCATGACCAACGAATTTCACTTCATGTGGTCAGCGTTGAAAAATCACAACACGAGTCACAGATAGTCAAAGGGGGGTAACATTGGTTTCGGAACACTAGCTATTGACAAGAAAAAACAAATACCTTCAATACATAGTGACACGGCGTGGTAACCATGTACTGTGACAAACCAAGGTAGGCATATGTCACTAACCATGACCAAACGAATTTCACAGTGTGTGGTCAACATTAAAAACTCATCACACGAGTCACAAATGGTCAGAGGGGGAAACAATGGGTTAGGAATACTAGTTATCAACTAGGAAGTACGAACAACTTCAACAAGTAGCGGCACGGTGTGGCTAGCGTGCATAGCGACCAACCAAAGGATGAATACGTCACTGACTATGACCGAAGAAGTCCACTGTGTGTGGTCAACATTGACAACTCAAAACACGAGTCACAAATGGTCAGAGGAGAGACAATGGTTTGGGAACCCTATGCATGGACTAGAAAGGACAAATAACTTCAATACGTACTGGCACGGTGTGGCTAACATGCACACCAAACATTTAAACTAGGCATATGTCACTGACTATGACAAGGGAATTTCAATATGGGTGGTCAAGGTTGACCAACCATAACACGATTCACAAACGGTCAGGGAAGAAAACAATCGTTTGGGAATATCAGTTCTTAACTAGCAAGTGCGACGACCTTCAGTCAGAAGTAGCACGGTGTGGCTAGCATGTAAATGACCGACCAAAGTAGGCATATGTATTGCCTTTGACGAACGAAATCCGTTGTCTCTGGTCAAGGTCAACAACTCATAATACGAGTCACAGATGGTCAAAGGGGGAAACAATGGTTTGGGAACACCAAGTATAAAATAGCAAGCACAAGGAGCAACAATACGTTGTGGCACGGTGTGGATACCATGCACGATGACCAACCAAGGTATGCATATGTCACTGACCATGATCAAAGAATGTCACCATGTGTGGTAAACGTTGACAACTCATAACACAAGTCACAAATCATCAGGGTGGAAGATAATGGTTTGTTAATACTAGTTATCGGCTAGTAAGTACAAATACCTTCAATATGTAGTGGCACAGTGTGGCTAAAGTTCACAGTGACCACCCAGAGTACGCATATGTCACTTACCATGAACAAATAATTTCACTTCATGTGGTCAATGTTGACAGCTCACAACACGAGTCACAGATATTCAGAGGGCGTAACAATGGTTTGGGAACACTAGCTATCAACAAGAAAGCACACAGACCTTCAATTCGTAGTGACACGGCGTGGTAACCATGTACAGTGACAAACAAAAGTAGGCATATGTCACTAAACATGACCAAACGGATTTCACATAGTGTGGTTAACGTTGAAAACTCATAACACGAGTCACAATTGGTCAGTGGGGGAAACCATGGGTTGGGAACACTAGTTATAGCCTAGCAAGTAGAAAGATTTTCAACAAGTAGTGGCATAGTGTGGCTAGCGTGCACAGTGACCAACCAAAGGATGCAGATGTCACTGACTATGACCGAAGAAGTCCACTATGTGTGGTCAACATTGACAACTCATAACACGAGTCACAAATGGTCAGAGGGAGAGACAATGGTTTGGGAACCCTATGTATCGACTAGAAAGGACAAATAACTTCAATACGTACTGGCACGGTGTGGCTAACATGCACACCAAACATTTAAACTAGTCATATGTCACTGACTATGACCGAAGAAGTCCACTATGTGTGGTCAACATTGACAACTCATAACACGAGTCACAAATGGTCAGAGGGAGAGACAATGGTTTGGGAACCCTATGTATCGACTAGAAAGGACAAATAACTTCGATACGTAGTGGCACGGTGTGACTAATATGCACATCAAACAAGAAAACTAGGCATATGTCACTGACCATGACCAAAGAATTTCAATATGGGTGGTCAACGTTGACCAACCATAACACGAGTCACAAACGGTCAGGGGAGGAAACAATGCTATGAAAATATCAGTTCTCAACTAGCAAGTACAATGACCTTAAGCCAGTAGTAGCACGGTGTTGCTACCATGCACAATGTCCGATCAAGGTAGGCATATGTACTGCCTTTGACCAAAGAAATACACCGTGTGTGGTCAGCGTTGAAAACTCATAATACGAGTCACAAATAGTCAGAGGGAGAAACAATGGTTTGGGAATACCAAGTATCAACTAGCGAGCACATGGAGTTTCAATACGTTTTGGCACGGTCTGGATACCATGCACGATGACCAACCAAAGTAGGCATATGTCACTGACCATGACCAAAAAATGTCACCAAGTGTGGTAAACGTTGACAGCTCATGACACGAGTCACAAATGTTCAGAATGGAAAACAATGGTTTGTGAATACTAGTTATCGAGTAGCAAGTACAAATACCTTCAATATGAAGTGGCACAGCGTGGCTACCATGCATAGTGACCAACCAAAGGATGCATATGTCACTGACCATGACCAACGAACTTCACTTCATGTGGTCAACATTGACAACTCACAACACAAGTCACATATAGTCAAAGGGGGGTAACAATGGTTTGGGAACACTAGCTGTTAACTAGAAAGCATAAATACCTTCAATATGTAGTGACATGGCGTGGTAACCATGTACAGTGAGAAACAAAAGTAGGCATTTGTCACTAACCATGACAAAACAGAGTTCACAGTGTGTGGTCAACATTAAAAACTCATAACACGAGTCACAAATGGTCAGTGGGGGAAACCATGGGTTGGGAATAATAGTTTTGAACTAGCAAGTAGAAAGATTTTCAACAAGTAAAGGCACGGTGTGGCTAGCGTGCATAGTGACCAACCAAATGATACATATGTCACTGACTATGACCGAAGAAGTCCACTGTGCGTGGCCAACATTGACAACGCATAACACGAGTCACAAATGATCAGAGTGGAAGACAATGGTTTGTGAATACTAGTCATCGAGTAGCAAGTACAAATACCTTCAATATATAGTGGGACAGCGTGGCTACCATGCACAATGACCAACCAAAGTATGCATATGTCACTGACCATGACCAACAAGTTTCACTTCATGTGGTCAGCTTTGACACCTCACAACACAAGTCACAGATAGTCAAGTGGGGTAACAATGGTTTGGAAACGCTAGCTATTAACTAGAAAGCAAAAATACCTTCAATATGTAGTACCACCGCGTGGTAACGATGTGCAGGGACAAACCAAAGTAGGCATATGTCACTAACCATGACCAAACGGATTTCACAGTGAGAGGTCAACGTTGAAAACTCATAACACGAGTCACAATAAGTCAGTGGGGGAAACCAGTGGATGGAAACACTAGTTATCAACTAGCAAGTAGAAAGATTTTCAACAAGTAGTGGCACGGTGTGGCTAGCGTGCCAAGTGACCAACCAAACGATGCACAGGTCACCGACTATGACCGAAGATGTCCACTCTGTATGGTCAACATTGACAACTCATAACACGAGTCACAAATTGTCAGAGGGAGAGACAATGGTTTGGGAACCCTATGTATCGACTAGAAAGGACAAAGAACTTCAATACGTAGTGGCACGGTGTGGCTACTATGCACACCAAACAACCAAACTAGGCATATGTCACTGACCATGATGAAAGAATTTCAATATGAGTGGTCAACATTCACCAACCATAACACGAGTCACAAATTGTCAGAGGGAGAGACAATGGTTTGGGAACCCTATGTATCGACTAGAAAGGACAAAGAACTTCAATACGTAGTGGCACGGTGTGGCTACTATGCACACCAAACAACCAAACTAGGCATATGTCACTGACCATGATGAAAGAATTTCAATATGAGTGGTCAACATTCACCAACCATAACACGAGTCACAAATTTTCAGATGGGGAAACAATGGTCTGTGAATATCAGTTCTCGAGAAACAAGTACAGCGAACTTCAATCAGTATAAGCATGGTGTGGCTACCATGCACAATGACCGACCAAAGTAGGCATGTGTACTACCTTTGACCAAAGAAATCCGTTGTGTGTGGTCAGCGTTGACAACTCATAATAGGAGTCACAAATGGTCAGAGGGGGAGAAAATGGTTTGGGAACACCAGGTATCAACTAGAAAGCACAAGCACCTTCCATAAGTTGTGGCACGGTGTGGATACCATGCAGGATGACCAACCAAAGTGGGCATATCTCACTGACCATGACCAAATAATGTCACTATGTGTGGTAAACTTTGACAACTCATAACACGAGTCACAAATGGCCAGGGTGGAAGATAATGGTTTGTTAATACTAATCATGGAGTAGCAAGTACAAATACCTTCAATATGCAGTGGCACAGAGTGGCTACCATGCACAGTGACCAACCAAAGTATGCATGACCAACGAATTTCACTTCATGTGGTCAGTAATGAAAAGACACAACACGAGTCACAAATAGTCAAAGAGCGGCAACATTGGCTTGGGAACACTAGCTTTTGACTAGAAAAGACACATACCTTCAATACGTAGTGACACGGCGTGGTAACCATGTATTGTGACAAACCAAGGTAGGTATGTGTCACTAACCATGACCAAACGAAGTTCACAGTGTGAGGTCAACATTGAAAACTCATCACATGAGTTACAAATGGTCAGAGGGGGGAACCAATGTGTTAGGAACACTAGTTATCAACTAGCAAGTACGATCAACTTCAACAAGTAGTGGCACGGTGTGGCTAGCGTGCACAGCGACTAACCAAAGGATGAATACGTCACTGACTATGACCAAAGAAGTCCAGTGTGTGTGGTCAACATTGACAACTCAAAACACAAGTCACGAATGGTCAGAGGGAGAGACAATGGTTTGGGAACCATATGCATGGACTAGAAAGGACAAATAACTTCAATACATACTGGCACGGTGTGGCTAATATGCACACCAAACATCCAAACTAGGCGTATGTCACTGACCATGACCAGAGAATTTCAATATGGGTGGTCAACGTTGACAACTCATAACACGAGTCACATATGATCAGGTGACAGGCGAGGATCCACCGCATCTCCACTGAGGAAAAGATGGATCTGCGGAGGAGAAATCACCGCCATCCACAGATCCGCGGAACGAAGCTTCCACGGCCTGGGTTCCGCGGAGGAGGCTAACAGGGGAACCGCGAAGTGTCGGAGAACGCGCAAGGCATGCTGGCTCCCGCGATAGAATTGCGGTAGAGCGTGGGGTGGCGCGGAATCTAGAAGCAATCGGGAGAAGAGGCGGGAAACGTTGCCACCAGGAGGCAAAATGGCCGCGGAAGAACAGGAAAGGGAGGAAGAGTAGGATGAGAATCCACGGTGAGAAGGGAACATGGGTCGAGCCGCGGAAAAGCTGAAGCGGCGGACGTGCAGAGATGCACGACGGCAGGACCAGATGTCAAAGGGAAGCTCGACCAATGAGAGCTCAAGATGGGCAGTGATAATCAAGCAGGAGGACCGGGAGGACACACCGCGCGAAGACGAAGATTCAAGGAAGAACACAAGACTGCGAGTGTCCAAGCCGTGGACTAGAGGAAGATGTAGTGGCAGAACAGGGAAAGATAGTAGTGAAGAGTGTGTGTGTGTGTCAAGGACGAGACCCGCAGTGCGTGTAGCGCGCCGCGCGGAGTCCGAAGTAAGGGAAGGAGTGATGGGAGGTGTCTTAGAGAGCTAGTCTTCATGGATATAAAGTAGTAGTGTAGCAGAGGGATGAGTACAATCTGGCCAATGACCGAACTTACCTCCCCTTTGTCTGATCTCTTGTGACTTAATGTAAGTCTGTTTCCTGCTCATGAGCTCAACAGTCCTTCTGTCTCATCAATCCGCGCGAGTGCTGATCTTGGTTCACACCCACACTCCACCCTCTAAGATCCGCATCAGTTGAGGAACACTGCAACCGTTTGCTCCGCGGAGTTGTTCCGCGGAGGACGAATTCATATCCTCCAGGCGCGCACGGAACACACTGCTCAATCCACCCCTCCTGCGAGCAACCCAAGATACTGCTGAGTGCTGTCGTCACCAGGGAGCACGAGTCGGGCAAGGAGTGCTGTTGGCGACTCCGCGGCCTTGCACACGACCGCGGAACAAGGTTCCGTGGGCGAAGGAGTCAGAGGCCACGAGGTGGCGGACTCTCGTGCTGACAAGGAGAGAGCCGCGGAGCACTGCCTACGACTGGAACCCAGAAGGAGCGAAGCATCCACGGAAATCCAGGAGAGGAAGCGGAGTGACCAGCAGAATCGCGGAACGGCAAAATCGCGGAGCAGAAGCAAACGCGGAGTTAGAAAGCACGGAAGTAGCATTGTGCGCGGCAAAATTGGGGGTATCAGTGACATGGTGCAGTGAGCGTGGACAGTTCCCTGGTCTTTGCTAGCAGAACTACACGAGCCTTCAGATTCAGTCATACATGTCAGCAGCCAGCTTCGTACATCAGGATACGCGGAGGCGGCACCAGTAGCGTTCACAAGCCTCTGTACGCCGCTTCTTGCCGCAGCGTGCAGCCACAGATGCGGGCAGTAGGGAGACCTTGCCCACACCCTCTCACACGCCCGTCAGTTCATCGCCGGCCGCGGACCCATTGGGACAGCACCAAAGAGTCACCGAGTGGCTGGGACAGCTACACTGGCGGCGTATCATGAATGCGCTGCAGGACCGCGTGGAGGTGGAAAGCGTACACAGGCAAGATGTGCGCGGAAGCCACCAGATTCAGGACAACGACTTTATGGTGCACAGGTGGTTTTCCAATGTGACACCGCCAACAGACGGACTCTCCGAGACCGGGAGATCACTGGCATACCAAGGACCAGTTTATCAGCGGCGCGGCGGAATGCAGCAGTCATGGGTAGCAGCAGAGGAGCACCTGCCATCCGCGCCCCTGGCAGAGATGGAAACCTCCTCACCTCCGCTTGTCTCCAAGGAGCTCACCTTCGGGGTGGCTCACCGCTATCAGGCACAGCTGGGATCCACGCCAGCGGAACGCTCCCCTTCGGTAAAGGGAGAAAGAGGGGTGAGACAGCCTCTGCAGGAAGTATGCACCGAACAGCTGGGCAGATCACCTGTGATGCTGGAGACGAGGCAGCAGCACCACCCACCCACAGCAGAACAGGTGGAGGGGGATCAGACAGCCGGAGTAGGACTATCCAACGTGATGGAAGGAGCATCCCCACAGGTGAATCCGTGGTTGGCTGCCGCGGACACCCCAATGACACCAAGCGCAAGGGCAACGGCGAGCCACAGCCCACAATTCACTGGATGGCAGGGAACACCGCAAGGGGAACAGGGAGGGGGTATGATGCACCGAACTTCCCTGACTCCGCAGCCATCCCATGTAAACCAGCAGCCAATCACAGGGCCCCAGCCACAGCCCAACCTAGCATTACAAGGGACTCTGTCGTACACGGGGTCCGCGACAATCTCTTCCACCACAGCCCCACCAGGTTGGATGATGATGGGCACCTGGGCCACGCCCTCCGCGGCGAGAGTGCCGCCACAGGCGCCCATGCAGCAGATACCATCACAGCAACCAACGGCCCCTGTGACGTCGCAACTGATGCCTGTGACGGTTGGACATCCAGTCTATCACCAGCAACTGATGGGTACCGCACCAGCTGGAATTGCGGTCCATCCAGTACAACCTGCCAGCCAGGTACAGACCACTGTACCCCACCCCGCCTACCCAGCGCTCCCGCCGAATCCAGGGACTACTGCGACACCGGCAGTATCTACCACAGCCCCCCTTTACCACCTTGCAGTGTCACATCCTGTACCTCAGAGCTACTGGTTGCTAGGACCTACGGTTCCTGTCGCTCCAAACACACAGGCACCGCCCCTTGGGACTACCTTCTACTCCGCAGCCTACGCGACGCAGGCGACCCCTGCGACTCACTACTATGCTCTTCCGGCGACAGCCCCTATGAGCAACCCCACACCTGCACCCTAGGGGCAGCCACAAACTAGCCACGTGGGCTATTCGGCAGTCACAGCCTTGCACCCCAACCCCCCCTTTCTTGTCTCACACCCATTACCTCCGGTAACATCCATGGCCAACCGAAATACTGTACCCCAGCTACAATACATACGCGCACAGCCAGCTAGCATTCCGCGGCTGGAGATCTTCAAGGGGACCCCTGAAGAGGACCCATGGACATGGCTAAAGCAGATCACCATACATGCAAGTATAGGACGGATCCCACCAGACCTTTGCCTGGCCACCGCGGAGCTCCATCTTAAGGGCATGGCGGAGGACTGGTACAATGCACGAGCACCGTTCAACTCCTTCAAGGATTTTGGTAACGCGCTGATTGAACGCTTCAAGCGGCTGACCAAGGAAGAAGCACTCCGCAAAATTGAGAAGGAGGTCATGCGGAAGGACACCAACATCCGAAGGTTTTTGGATCAGTTCCTCACTTGGGCATCAATCGCGAAGAACCCTCAAGGGGAAGGACTGCCGCTGTGGGTCCTCCTGCAAAATCTCA
The DNA here is from genome assembly GCA_023375785.1 of Penium margaritaceum. NCBI lineage: Eukaryota > Viridiplantae > Streptophyta > Zygnematophyceae > Desmidiales > Peniaceae > Penium > Penium margaritaceum. The sequence goes on from SZWC01008871.1 coordinate 28,914, forward strand.
TCCGCGCACTTCCAGATGAGATCAGCAGTCTGATGATCCCTGAGCGCTACCAGTCGCTGCAGGACGCGGTGCAAGACGCCACAGCCATTTCCACACGGCAGCGGTCTACGCGACAACATCAGGGTGGAGACTCTCATGCACCAACACCAGCCGCACAGGCCTCCCAGCCTAAGCCAAAGGCATGTTACACCTGCCAGAGCCTGGAGCACATCGCTCGAGACTGTCCGCGAAAAAGATAGGGTGTTCCGCGAATTGATCCTATGCAACAGGACCCTACGGTGCAGCAGTGGCAGCAAAATTATAATCAACCATGGCAGGATCAGCAGCCTCAGCAGCAGACGCAAGCTGGGCGGCAGGCACCGGATCATCAAACCCAGACTGCCCTGGGAGGGCAGGGTATTCTGCCCAACCCACAGGCACCCGCGAACTCCACGAGTGGAGCCCGCAATGTCAAGCTGGGGCTGCCGATGGCGGAGGATGAGAGTACCGAGTTACCTCCTACCGCAGCGGAGAACACTCTCATTACACGAGCCCAAGAATTAGGCTTGCGCGGATGGGACCTACAGATGGCCGCCAGAGTACAGGAAGATATGCGGCGTAAGGCAGAAGCCGCGGAGGAGCGCTTCCAAGAAGCAATCGCTAAACGTACCGTCGTGCCTTAGAAACGACGGCAGGCGAAACCACCACCCGCGGCGGAAAAGCAACCTGCTTCATCTTTGCCAGCGCCTACAACAGCCCCAGCGGCCGCGGAGGAAAGCACTGATCCCATCCAACGCCTGTTCACCACTCCCATCGCGGAAGTAAACTTCTTTGAGTTCCTCCGCATTCACCCAGAGATCGCACCGTGACTGAAAGAGGAGTTCTCCAGAGCCAATCAACGCCTCCAAGCTGTGGGCATCTCCCTCAGCTGCACCGCGCCCACTGCTGGCACACAGAACACCCGCCATGCGGTACCTGACACTTCACTCGCACTGAGCCTTGCGGAAGAGGAGTGGGGATGGGCACCGCAGCCCCTGGAACCACCGCGTTGGGATGACAACCATCACGAGGTCGCCTGCTGCATGGTTTGGATATGTGGAAGAAAGTTCCTGGCCATAATTGACACAGGGGCCACCCACACCACTGTGGCGTTCCGCGTTCTTCTAGTGGTCGGATGGACAGACTGCATCCTCCCTACCCGACGCCTTTTCACCAACTCGGCTGGCGGAATGGACTATGGAGATGGGGAAGTTCACGGCCTACCCATACAGGTGGGATCTCTCCATGAACCGTTGAACGTCCAAGTCACGCAGGCCAGGACATATGACGTACTCCTGGGCATGGATTACCTGGTACCGCGACGGGCCAACCTTCTTTTCTCCCTTGGAATCAAGCAACTCAGTTCCCCCTCTGGGGAAGACGCATTTTGCTCCATTACCATCGGAGACAGGGTAGCGGTGCCTGTGACCGGCGGCGAATCCTTCTCCCTCCTGGATGCAGTGGCAGAGGACTCTCAAGCTCATACAAGTAGATTGCCCTCCGTCACGGCTGACATGCCTGCCGCGGAACAGGTCACAACAGGAGAATGGCAGGAACTCGCGGAGGAGTCAAGCGAGCCCGGAGTGCAAACCAACCTCCTAGGACTGTGGCAGAGGGGCAAACGAGTCCTAGGAGATGGCCATCAACTCGAAGAAGAAGATGAATTCTACCCACTCCGTGACACGGTACCATTGCCACCACCGCGATGGGATCACATGCTCCACTCACGACTCTCGCCCGCCCAGAAGCAGGACTTCCGTGATCTGCTGGATGCATTCGCGGACATCTTCGCTGGTTCCGCAGTTGACCTGGGGGCCGTGGAAGCCTTCCATGTCATTTCCATGGGGGAATCCGCGCCCACAAAGCAGAAGGTGCGGCGCATCCTCCCGGAGCAGGAGAAGATCATCACAGATGGGCTCGCGGAGCTCAAGGCACAGGAGGTGATTGTCCCAATCGTCAGTCCCTGGCGTGCCAACTTGGTCATCGTTGGGAAGCCGGACGGGTCTAAGCGATTCTGCGTTGACTTCCGCGCTCTCAACCGCGTGACCGAGGAAGATGCGTACCCCATGCCTCTGATTGTCGACATACAAGAGCGCCAGAAGGGTCGCGGATGGTTCGCAAAGCTCGATGTGAAGGCTGCCTTTCACGCCGTCCCAATGCACCCGGAATCCATCGCCAAAACTGTGTTTGTGACACCAGAGGGCCTATATGCATTTACACGCATGCCCTTTGGACTCCGCAATGCAAGCGCGACATTCCAGCGGGTCATGGACTCTACCCTCCGCGAAATCCCCAATGTCAGCTGCTACATCGACGACATCATGGTCGCGGCTCACACCTTCAAGGAACTGTTCTCTTCCCTGGCCGCCGTCTTCGCTGCCCTCCGCAGAGCCAACCTGAAGCTCAAGGCAGCCAAGTGCTCTATCGGGGCCGCGGAAATGGAGTTCCTGGGCTTCGTGATGAGCACGGAGGGCATCAAGACGGACCCAGAAAAGATCGCGGCAGTACAGGAATGGCGCCAGCCCACTTCCGCAGGACAAGTGAAGATCTTCCTGGGATTCGTCTCATTCTACCGGAAATTTGTGCGTGACCATGTGCGCATCATCAAGCCGCTCCAGGAGTTAATGCACCAGGACGTACCGTTTGAATGGACATCAGCTTGCACGGACGCCTCGAAGGAGATCAAGCACCGTCTCGTTACCGCGGCAATGCTCGAGTTCCCCGAATTCAACCTCCCGTTCTCTATCACCACCAACTGGTCACGGGACAAACTTGGGGCCATCCTCTCCCAGACAGTGCAGGAACCCACGCAAAGGGTGATCGCCTACGCCAGTAGGGCCCTCACTGATGGGGAGCGGAAGTAACCTCCGGTGAAGGGCGAATGCCTGGCCGTCCTCTGGGCACTCCAACACTTCCGCGATTACATCAAGAATGGCAAGCCGTTCACGGTTCCCACAGACCACCAGGCGCTGCAGTGGCTCCTAACTACTCAAAACCATGAAGGCATCCTCGCCAAGTGGGCACTTCTTCTCCAGGGTTACAACATGAAGATCAAGTACCAGCCTGCATTTGCAAACCACAACGCAGATGCACTGAGCTGACTTCCGCGCACTGACTGGCCAGACCCAGACCAGGCACCGCCAGACACAGTGGAGGCACCCCCAAATGATGAAGCACCTGTTCCAGAAATCGGAACACCACCTCCTCCCACCGAGGCAGAATGGGAGGGAGTGGCAAGAGAACTCGACGAGGAGGAACAAGAATTCGCTTTGCAGCTCTTGAATGAGCTCGATCCCGCCGCGGAGTGGACCGTCGCGGAAACTCTACCAGCCATCGCCGTGTCTGGCCTGCAGCTTGCTCGCAGGTACAACCCTACCATCCGCGGTTGGAGGTTGGAAGAAATTGCTCCCCATATTCCCCCACAATATGCAAATCCGCGAGCCTCGAGAACGTCCGCTGCTCCACCACAGACTTCCCCACTGAGCGAACCACACTCTTCTACTCCCGCCACAACACTTCTGGAGAACCGCCATCCCCTCACTCTGGTAGATTTCCTCCTCCACTCCCCTGAGTCTACAGAAAGTCTCCGCGCCCTCCTCGACACTCACAATACCTCCCTTTCCCCTCATGGCATCCGCCTCTCATGCACGCGAGGTAGCCTGGCTGGCATCCGCCTATTATCCCGCAGCATCATCCTAACTCACTCTAGCGTACGCGGTGCCGCTGCACGTGCATCACGCACCTGGGCACCCGCGGCCCTCACCCCCGGACCGCCCGCACCCCCTGATGTCCACGTGGCGTGGTGTTACGTGTGGATCTGTGGCCGCAAGTTCGTGGCCATCGTGGACACTGGCGCCACTCATANATCCGCCTCTCATGCACGCGAGGTAGCCTGGCTGGCATCCGCCTATTATCCCGCAGCATCATCCTCACTCACTCTAGCGTACGCGGTGCCGCTGCACGTGCATCACGCACCTGGGCACCCGCGGCCCTCACCCCCGGACCGCCCGCACCCCCTGATGTCCACGTGGCGTGGTGTTACGTGTGGATCTGTGGCCGCAAATTCGTGGCCATCGTGGACACTGGTGCCACTCATACAACGATTGCGCTCTGGATGGTCCGCTCGCTCCACATGCAGCACCTCATCCAACCTACTCGACTGCGCTTCTCTATCTCCACCGGAGACATTGACGCGCCGCTCGGACAAATCGCGGGCCTCCCCATGCAGGTGGCGAATGTACATGCGGCACAAACCGTCCAGGTCTGCGATGTCCGCACATACGATATTCTGCTCGTGGCGGACTGGCTCGCGCCGCGCCAAGCGGATATATTAATCGGTGCCGGCATCCTCAGTCTCATTTCCAGTTCCGGCATTCAATCATTCACCCCGCTCTTTACCTTGCATTGACCATCTCCGAGAGCGGTCACCTCCACTTTCAATTCAGCTCTCACCGGCGCCTGACACACTCGACGGATAACGCGCAGCTGGGCTCTCACCCGCGGAACATCCGACATGGCACGCAATCAAGGCACGGGGTCCGCGCCTTCGTCGCGGGGGGGTGGACCCTCCCGGCGGCAGCTACGCCGCCCTGCTCTTAACACGGGCGCGGGGCACCGCCCAGCACGGACACCAACACTACCAACGGGAACTGCGGCCCTACCGCGGCAGGGACCCACGACAAGGACCGCACCTGCAAGGACACCAGCACCACCTGCAACTTCAACAGGCACGTCCCGACCTGGCTCGGTGACAAGAAACCCGCCAACACCAGTGACGGCCACCCCAGCAGCGGCTGCGGCCTCACCACGGCCCAGCCCGGCCGCAGGGGCGACCCTGACACCAACCACAAGACCAGCGGCAACAATCCCACCGCGGTCGAGTTCCGCGGGACGAACACCAACGCAGGTCACGCCACTTGTGGCCAAATCACCAGACCCGTCGCGACAAGGCCCGGCCACAAGCACACCGACACGGATCGTCAGACGTATTGAGCCAGCGGTAGGAACCACGCAGGCAGTGGCAAGAACAACCGCCACCCCAACACCAAGCCCGCGAGATGAAGCTCGAACCCTGGTTACCCCAGTCCCCTCCCCTGCCACGACGGCGCTCTCTCACTCGCCGCCGACCTCGCGCGGCAGTCCAACTGGGCAATCCGCACGCCCCCTGCTAGGCACAAGAACGGTAATGGAGAGGGCAAGAACGTACCTTGAGGAAAGCTTGGGAGACAGTGGAGAGCAGCCCAAGGAAGCCCTGCTGCTGGAGGTGGTAAGCAGCGTCATGCTCCAGCTGCTGACAGAGATTCCGGAAGTGATCCGCGCGGAACTCGAAGATTCACTGTTCGGCAGGATGTGGCAGGTAGTACTAAAGGGAGCAGCCACGGGGGTGCTGGCCCTCGGAGTCCACGAGAGGCAGGTGCTCCTGCTGGAGACAGCAGGCGCAGAACGCCTTGTTTTGGCACTACGGGATAGCCTGAACATCAAACCAGGGATGGCCAGTGACATGACTAGCGTCGCGGAACTACTAGACACCGAACGGGCGGACCCATCACTGGAAGCTGCTCAAATGTGGTGGAACAGGGTGCGGAAGGACCAGCGGAGCAGTCCAGAAAGACGGTACGTGCACCTGCTCCAGGAGAGGGCCAGAGCCCTCGTCCTGTACCATGTGAATGACCAGGCACCTGGATGGGCAGAGGCACCGCGGAGGAGGTCCGCGGCAGACAAATGGAGGTGGGGATATTTACTCAACCTTGTCTATGCCAGATGGAGCGTTCAGTACCCCTAAGAAGAAAGATCGCGGCTTGCGGACACGCAGGGACCTGATGAAAATGCTGGACGCTAACGCTCCAGAATGTGATACGCACCAGGGTAGCGGCAGCGGTCGCAGAGACACACTAGACCGTGGTTCGAGGAAAGGGACTGAACCTCAAGCAAGAAGAGGTGCGGCACTGGGCCAAGGAGGCAGCGGAAATATGCCGAGAGGACAAGAGCAGGAGGGATGCGGAGGTGGAGGAGGCTCGCGAATACACCCAGCCCTCCCCTCAGTTGTAGCAGATGCAGGAACGCCTGCGGAAGGAATGGGAGGAGGAGGCAGCNGCGGTCGCAGAGACACACTAGACCGTGGTTCGAGGAAAGGGACTGAACCTCAAGCAAGAAGAGGTGCGGCACTGGGCCAAGGAGGCAGCGGAAATATGCCGAGAGGACAAGAGCAGGAGGGATGCGGAGGTGGAGGAGGCTCGCGAATACACCCAGCCCTCCCCTCAGTTGTAGCAGATGCAGGAACGCCTGCGGAAGGAATGGGAGGAGGAGGCAGCGGAGTCAAAGCGGGTGGCCGCAGATGCCGCGAAGAAGGAAGCCCGATTGGCTAAGGAACGGGACGCGGCGGCTAAGAGAGACAAAGAGACTGCAGAAGAACTCATAAGGGAAATCATGGGGGAAGCAGAAACAGCGGCGGCAGCAGCAATGGCAGAAGCAGTAGCAGCAGCAGCAGAAGCGGCGGAAGTGGAGACAATAGCAGCAGCAACAGAAGTGGCAAAAGCAGAGGCAGAGGCAGCAGCATTAGCGGCAGCGGAGGCAACAGTGATAGCGACAAACAAGGTAGCAGAGGCAGCAGCCACGGAGGCACAGGTAGCAGCAGAAACACAAGCAACCGCGGAGGCGGCCAGAGTGGGAGCAGGTAGTACAGCAACGGAGGCAGCAAAGGAAGCAACAATGGATAGGACCGCGGCGAGGCAGGCAGGAACCAAGGGAGAGCAGATGGGGAAGAGGTACAAGGCTGGCATCAAGCGCTACCACCCAGAGCCATCCGCTGGCTCCCTACGGCGGAAGGCACAACTTCAGGCCCGAGCGGCGGTAGTGGTGTGGAAAGCAGCAACGACGCTGAGCCAGACCAGGACAACAGTGCCGGCAAACACCAGTCGAAGTGAAGAGCCGGCACAGACTTTCCCGGAGGAGACAACTCCTGCTCCAAAAGGAAAGAGGAAGGCGGAAAAGGAAGCGGTCGCGGAGCTACGGAAAGAGAAACAACCTCGGGTACGCAAAGGCCCCAGCCCCGGCGTAGCACCGGAACAGTTGGCGCAGGCCAAGCGGGAGGCCGCGCAGGCAGCGGAACTTCTGATGGCGGTACTCCGCACAGTACACTTGCCTGCGGAGATGATGCCGGCTCCACTGCGGCCTGTCTTGGGAGAGGCCGCGACAGCAGCTGCACGCAAGGGGCCCGAAAGGAGGGGACGAGCAAAGAAAGAGGCGGTGATGGTGGTTTCCGAAATCAGTGAGTCTCCGGGAGACTCGAAAGAGGAACAACCCCTAACACGCAGCCAGGGATTACTGCGGGCTCTAGGAACGGCTCCACACAAGAAGGAGGAGGTAATTGAGCTGCACCGCGCTGGTGGATGCGGCAGACGCCCGAACGGCCCTGCTGAGAGCAGACTACGAGAGCATTGGGATGAAGGAGAACTTCGAGCGGTCGGAATCCTCCGGCTCTTCCCTGCACCTGACCCTTGGGACAGAGATCGACCGGTCTATGATGAAGAGAACCGCAAGAAGTTCGAGGTGATGAAAGCGGAGCAGGATGGGAGGCGAGCGTGTGGATTGCCGACAAGATTGCCAGAAACAAAGCGGAAGCCGGGGGAAGCAGTGACAGAGAAAGCGGGGAGGAAGGGGCCCATGGAAACACAAGACTGGTGGATTTGGCAAACCGCCCACATCCTTCTCCGCGCTAGCAGCAAGGAACAGCAGAAGGCGGTGGCGCAGAAGGTGTACGCGGACCTGGAAGTACGGTTGGGGGTGGAATTCGACCGCAGGAAAAAGGACGACCTAGCTCGCCTGTGTGAGCAGTATGCCTGGGAGAACGGTCGTCTCTGGAGGATAACTCCCCGTGTCTTGTGGGTGCCCCCGCCAACGTTGCAGAAGGCAGTTGTGGAGGCTTACCACCGCCACCATCACACTGGCGTGCAGGCACTGAAAGATTACCTGACGCCTATCATCCACATGCCGAACCTGGCGGCCATCATCAAGGATGTGGTACAACACTGCGCCCCCTACAAACGAGCGCAGAAAACCACGCCGCGGGACCAGCCGCTGTTCCAACCCTCCCCCATCGGTGAGCCGCTGGAAAAGATTATCATCGACTTCCACGACCCCCGCGCACATCGCGACCAAGGGAACCGATACTGGATTGCAGCGGTGGACCACTTCACGAAGTATCTCTGGGTCCGCGCTGTGCCCAACAAGAGTTCAGCCACCGCGGCGAGGTTCATCCGCGAGGAAATCTTCTACCGCTTTGGTGGCTACAGCGTGGTGCACAGCGACAACGGCACGGAGTTCATGGGGGCCTTGAGAGAGGAACTGGAGGAGTGGGGGGTCCTCCACGTGCACTCCGGGCGGTACCGGCCAGAGTCACAAGGGCAAGTGGAGCGAGTGCACGACATACTAGAAAGGGCAGTGGCAACCGCGGAGGGCAGCAGCTGGACTGAGAAGCTGAGGAAAACGGCTCACTTCATCAACACGACACCTAGCCGAGCAACCTCCTTCTCACCCCACATGCTTCTCTTTGGACAACCACCGCGTGCGGCAATGGGCATGCCCCAGAAGCCGATGGGGCTACCGCTTGCCCCGGAGGAGCAAGAGAGACTCTCGGAGGATAAGAAGGACAAGGCGGTCGCGGAATGGTTCCGCGAGCGCTGCGAGCGGACAAAGGCCATGCGGGCGGAGGTGTGGTTGAGAGGTTCGGTCGCTTCCTGGCACGGATGTGACGCGGCAAACCGACGGCTGAACCATGGGCCCATCAAGGAAGGCCACCTGGTGTATCTCCGCCCCTTCCCCAGCGCCGGCAGAGAGGCAGGGGAGCCGCGGGAAGTGTACCGCGTGGCTAGCGTGGAGGCGGGGCAAGTGTGGTTGGAGGGACCGGAGGGGTTCAGCGACCGCAGCTACCCAGCCACGGAATTTGTGCTGCTGCCACCTGCATGGCAGACGCACATCCCCAGGGCAGGAGGTCGCCTACCGCCTCTGGGGCAGCGGAAGGGCTCGAGGGGATGGAGAGCGGAAGAGGTGCTAGACATCTGCGAAGGACAAGTGTCACGGCAAGAGCAGGAATGGAGCCAGGAACCAAAGGAGGTTGAGGAGGAGGAGTCCGATGTCCGCGAACTTGCCGCGGAGGAGGTGCAGAAGGAACAACAACGCGAGCCGCGGAGGCGGGAGCAAGAGCAGGAGCAGCAGGAGAAGAGACGGCAAGAGCAAGGAAAGCCGCGGGACCAGGGAAAGGAATCTGAAGGCAGACCTCAGTCTCAGCCCGAGCGGACTCCAACGGGAGTATCTCCGCAGCTACCCCAAAAGGTACCACTGCAGACAAGGATGCCCATGAGCCCTAAGGCCCTGGCTGACTACACGGGCCCGTGTGTGTGGTGCGGAGAAAACCTCCCTGCTGAACCACTCTTAAAAGTGGTGTGCCGGGTATGTGGGAATCCAGCGCATCAGTACGCCAGCGGAGCGTCCAAGACCTGCATCGGACGAGAATGGAACCTGCCTGCGATGCCTGAAGGAGGCTGCTGAACGGGAGGCCGCGAAGAATAGGAATGAGGAAGAGGGAGCAGGACCCGGCGCTGGGGGAGCGCCGCCCCGCGGGAGATGGGACCCAGAGGAGGAGGAGGAAGAGGAAGAGAAGGAAGAAGGACCTCCAGAGCAAAAGAGAGGTCCGCGCTCCGTTTCCGGGGCCACAATGAGGCAGTGGCAGGCGCAGGGACAGGTCGCAGCGGAAGAGAAAAGGAGGAAGGAACTGGAAAAAAAGAAATGCGCCCAATGCGGCCAGTGGTGGGGAGTGGAAGTGCAGGACTGTGGCGGATGCCTGCGCAAGATCTGCACCGGTTGCTTGGCCCCACCTCGTGATGGGCACGGAGGGCGAAGTGGGGCTGCGGTGTACAGGAGGTGCAGAGAGGAGGTCGAGAGGCAACGAGGTGTTTGCAGGGCACCACGAGTGAATGAGGGAGAGGAAGAGGAAGAATCAGAGGAGGAGGAGGGACCGGGAATGGAAGGGCACCAGTCCGCGGCATGCCCTACATGCCTAAAGACCGTGCCGGACGGGGAAAAATGTGTTGTCTGCACAAGGTTGGCACACCGCGAATGCCTGGTGGCCGGCAGCTCCGCCTGGAAGGGCCAATGCCACCAATGTGTGGGCAATGAGCTCCTCGAGGCAGACTGTTACCTCAGCTTCATCGCGGAGACCCGGGAACCTCCTTGCACAGCCTGCCACGAAGGGATGGCGGAGTTTGGCAAGGGATGTGGCATGTGCTTGAAAATGTGCCATCTGCGGTGTGGAAAGAGGGGCAAGGAAGGAGTATGGACATGCCACCAATGCTTGGCACAGCCCAGAAAAGCAAACTGGGGTGCAGAGAACTCTGGACTGAAGTGCTGCGCGGACGGATGTATGGGGGTTGTCACAGGGACAGCGTGCCATTGTGAGCACTGCGGAGGATGGGCCCACGCACAGTGCGCCACAGAGGTGGGCAGGAATGAGAAGGGGCTGACGGTGTACCGCTGCACCAGCTACAGGACATACGAACGAATCCCCCACTGCTCTACCTGCAAGAAGAGACTAGGCGCAGAAGATATCACCGCCGGAGCCAGGTGTGAGGGCTGCCAGCTGTATGTGCATCAAGAATGCTCCGCGCGGTATCAGCGTGAAGGTGGAGAGGTGGAGACCTACTGCCGCCCTTGTCAACAGCGGCAGCGGCCAGCTCCTCAAGGAAAGTTCACTCGCCTGTTGCAATGAGGAGACTCTGGGACAGAGTCTTGGAAAACGGGGGTTGGGGGCATCAGTGTCAGGCGAGGATCCACCGCATCTCCGCTGAGGAAAAGATGGATCCGCGGAGGAGAAATCACCGCCATCCACAGATCCGTGGAACGAAGCTTCCGCGGCCTGGGTTCCGCGGAGGAGGGTAACAGGGGAACCGCGGAGTGTCGGAGAACGCGCAAGGCATGCTGGCTCCCGCGATAGAATTGCGGTAGAGCGTGGGGTGGCGCGGAATCTAGAAGCAATCGGGAGAAGAGGCGGGAAAAGTTGCCGCCAGGAGGCAAAATGGCCGCGGAAGAACAGGAAAGCGAGGAAGAGTAGGATGAGAATCCGTGGTGAGAAGGGAACATGGGTCGAGCCGCGGAGAAGCTGAAGCGGCGGACGTGCAGAGATGCACGACGGCAGGACCAGATTTCAAAGGGAAGCTCGACCAATGAGAGCTCAAGATGGGCAGCGATAATCAAGCAGGAGGACCGGGAGGACGCACCGCGCGAAGACGAAGATTCAAGGAAGAAAACAAGACCGCGAGCGTCCAAGCCGCGGACTAGAGGAAGATGTAGTGGTAGAAAAGGGAAAGATAGTAGTGAAGAGTGTGTGTGTGTGTGTCAAAGACGAGACCCGCGGTGCGTGTAGCGCGCCGCGCGGAGTCCAAAGTAAGGGAAGGAGTGATGGGAGGTGTCTTAGAGAGCTAGTCTTCATGGATCTAAAGTAGTAGTGTAGCAGAGGGATGAGTACAATCTGGCCAATGACCGAACTTACCTCCCCTTTGTCTGATCTCTTGTGACTTAATGTAAGTCTGTTTCCCGCTCATGAGCTCAACAGTCCTTCTGTCTCATCAATCCGCGCGAGTGCTGATCTTGGTTCACACCCACACGCCACCCTCTAAGATCCGCATCAGTTGAGGAACACTGCAACCGTGTGCTCCGCGGAGTTGTTCCGCGGAGGACGAATTCATATCCTCTAGGTGCGCGCGGAACACACTACTCAATCCACCCCTCCTGCGAGCAACCCAAGATACCGCTGAGTGCTGTCATCACCAGGGAGCACGAGTCGGGCAAGGAGTGCTGTTGGCGACTCCGCGGCCTTGCACACGACCGCGGAACGAGGTTCCGCGGGCGAAGGAGTCAGAGGCCACGAGGTGGCGGACTCTCGTGCTGACAAGGAGGGAGCCACGGAGCACTGCCTACGACTGGAACCTAGAAGGTGCGAAGCATCCGCGGAAGTCCGGGAGAGGAAGCGGAGTGACCAGCAGAATCGCGGAACGGGAAAATCGCGGAGCAGAAGCAAACGCGGAGTTAGGAAGCGCGGAAGTAGCATTGTGCGCGGCAAAACTGGGGGTATCATCAGGGTGGAAGATAATGGTTTGTGAATACTAGTCATCCACTAGCAAGTACAAATACCTTCAATATGCAGCGGCACAGTGTGGCTACAATGCACAGTGACCACCCAGAGTACACATATGTCACTGACCATGAACAAAGAATTTCACTTCATGTCGTCAACGTTGACAACTCACAACACGAGTCACATACATTCAGAGGGCGTTAGAATGGTTTGGGAACACGAGCTATCAACAAGAAAGCACAGAGACCTTCAATACATAGTGACACGGCGTGGTAACCATGTACAGTGACAGACAAATGTAGGCATATGTCACTAACCATGACCAAACGGATTTCAAACAGTGTGGTTAGCATTGAAAACTCATAGCACGAGTCACAAATGGTCAGTGGGGGAAACCATGGGTTGGGAACACTAGTTATCAACTAGCGGGTAGAAATACATTCAACAAGTAGGGGCATGGTGTGGCTATCGTGCACAGTGACCAACCAAAGGATGCATATGTCACTGACTATGACCGAAGAAGTCCACTATGTGTGGTCAACATTGACAACTCATAACACGAGTCACAAATGGTGAGAGGGAGAGACAATGGTTTGGGAACCCTATGTATTGATTAGAAAGGACAAATAACTTCGATACGTAGTGGCATGGTGTGGCTAATATGCACACCAAACAACCAAACTAGGCATATGTCACTGACCATGACCACAGAATTTCAATATGGGTTGTCAACGTTGACCAACCATAACACGAGTCACAAACGGTCACGGGAGGAAACAATGCTATGGAAATATCAGTTCTCAACTAGCAAGTACAGAGAGCTTCAATCAGTATAAGCACGTTGTGGCTTCCATGCACAATGACCAACCAAAGTAGGCATATGTACTACCTTTGACCAAAGAAATCCGCTGTGTGTGGTCAACGTTGACAGCTCATAATAGGAGTCACAAATGGTCAGAGGGGGAGACAATGGTTTGGGGACACCAGGTATTAACTAGGAAGCACAAGGACCTTCAATACGTTGTGGCACGGTGTGGATAGCATGCACGATGACCAACCAAAGTAGGCATATGTCACTGACCATGACCAAATAATGTCACTAAGTGTGGTAAACTTTGACGATTCATAACACGAGTCACGAATGGTCAGAGTGGAAGACAATGGTTTGTGAATACTAGTTATCGAGTAGCAAGTACAAGTACCTTCAATGTGTAGTGACACAGCGTGGGTACCATGTATAGTGACCAACCAAAGTATGCATGTGTAACTGACCATGACCAACAAATTTCACTTCACGTGGTCAGTGTTGACAACTCACAACACGAGTTATAGATAGTCAAAGGAGGGTAAGAATGGTTTGGGAACACTAGCTATTAACTAGAAAGCACAAATACCTTCAATATGTAGTAACACCGCGTGGTAACCATGTATAGGGACAAACCAAAGTAGGCATATGTCACTAACCATGACCAATCGGATTTCACTGTGTGTCGTCAACGTTGAAAACTCATAACACGAGTCACAATTGGTCAGTGGGGGAAACCATGGGTTGGGAACACTAGTCATCAACTAGCAAGTAGAAATAATTTCAACAAGTAGTGGCACGGTGTGGCTAGCGTGCACAGTGACCAGCCAAATGATGCATATGTCACTGACTATGACCGAAGAAGGGCACTATGTGTGGTCAACATTGACAACTCATAACACGAGTCACAAATGGTTAGAGGGAGAGACAATGGTTGGGGAACCCGATGTATCGACTAGAAAGGACAAAGAACTTCAAATATAGTGGCGCGGTGTGGCTACTATGCACACCAAACAACCAAACTAGGCATATGTCACTGACCATGACCAAAGAATTTCAATATGGGTGGTCAACATTCACCAGCCATAACACGAGTCACTAATGGTCAGAGGGGGAAGCAAAGGTCTAGGAATATCAATTCTCAACTAGCAAGTACAGAGACCTTCAATCAGTATAAGCAAGTTGTGGCTTCCATGCACAATGCCCGACCAAAGCAGGCATATGTACTGCCTTTGACCAAAGAAATCCACTGTGGGTGGTCAACGTTGACAGCTCATAATAGGAGTCACAAATGGTCAGAGGGGGAGACAATGGGATGGGAACACAAGGTAAAAACTAGCAAGTACAAGGACCTTCAATACGTTGTGGCACAGTGTGGATACCATGCATGATGACCAACCAAAGTAGGCATATGACACTGACCATGACCAAATAATGTCACTAAGTGTGGTAAACTTTGATGATTCATAACAAAAGTCACGAATGGTCAGAGTGGAAGACAATTGTTTGTGAATAATAGTTATCAAGTAGCAAGTACAAATACCTTCAATATGTAGTGGCACAGCGTGGCTACCATGGATAGTGACCAACCAAAGTATGCATGTGCAACTGACCATCACCAACGAATTCCACTTCATGTGGTCAGCGTTGACAACTCACAACACCAGTCACAGATAGTCAAAGGGGGGTATCAATGGTTTGGAAACACTACCTATTAACTAGAAAGAAAAAATACCTTCGATATGTAGTACCACCGCATGGTAACCATGTACAGCGACAAACCAAAGTAGGCATATGTCACTAACAATGACCACACGGATTTCACAGTGTGTGGTCAACGTTGAAAACTCATAACACGAGTCACAATTGGTCAGTGGGGGAAACCAGTGGTTGGGAACACTAGTTATCAACAAGCAAGTAGAAAGATTTTCAACAAGTAGTGGCACGGTGTGGCTAGCGTGTACAGTGACCAACCAAAGGATGCACACATCACAAACTATGACCGAAGAAGTCCACTATGTATGGTCAACATTGACAACTCATAACACGAGTCACAAATGGCCAGAGGGAGAGGCAATGGTTTGGGAACCCGATGTATCGACTAGAAAGGCCAAAGAACTTCAATACGTATTGGCACGGTGTGGCTACTATGCACACCAAACACCCAAACTAGGCATATGTCACTGACCATGATGAGAGAATTTCAATATAAGTGGTCAACATTCACCAACCATAACACGAATCACAAATTTTCAGAGGGGAAACAATGGTCTGTGAATATCAGTTCTCGAGTAGCAAGTACAGCGAACTTCAATCAGTATAAGCACGGTGTGGCTACGATGCACTATGACCGACCAAAGTAGGCATATGTACTACCTTTGACCAAAGAAATCCGTTGTGTGTGGTCAGCGTTGACAACTCATAATAGGAGTCACAAATGGTCAGAGGGGGAGACAATGGGTTGGGAACACCAGGTATCAACTAGAAAGCACAAGCACCTTCAATAAGTTGTGGCACGGTGTGGATACCATGCAAGATGACCAACCAAAGTAGGCATATGTCACTGACCATGACCAAATAATGTCACTAAGTGTGGTAAACTTTGACAACTCATAACACGAGTCACAAATGGCCAGACTGGAAGAAAATGGTTTGTGAATACTAGTCATCGAGTAGCAAGTACAAATACCTTCAATATATGGTGGAACAGCGTGGCTACCATGCACAGTGACCAACCAAAGTATGCATATGTCACTGACCATGACCAACGAGTTTCACTTCATGTGGTCAGCGTTGACAACTCACAACACGAGTCACAGATAGTCAGAGGGGGGTAACAATGGTTTGGGAACACTAGCTATCAAAGAGAAAGTACAACGACCTTCTATACGTAGTGACACGGCGTGGTAACCACGTACAGTGACAAACCAAAGTAGGCATATGTCACTAACCATGACCAAAGAATTTCAGTGTGGGTGGTCACCGTTCACAACCCATAACACGAGTCACAAATGGGGTCAGAGGGGGAAAACATGGTTTCAAAATACTTTGTATCTTCTAGCAAGTACAAAGATTTCTCGTATGTATTGGCACGGTGTGGCTAGCGTGCACAATGGCCTACCCAAGTAGGCATACATCACTGCTCATGACCAAAGAAGTTTAGTTTGTGTGGTCAACATTCACAACTCATAATACAAGTCAAAAATGGGCAGGGGGAGAAACAATGGTTTGGGAATACTCGGTATCGACGAGCAAGTACAAAGACCTTCGATAAGTGGTGGCACGGTGTGGCTACCATGCACAATGACCAACCAAAGTATGCTTGTATCACTGGATATCATAAAGAGACTTTCATTGTGTGTAGTCAACTTTCCTTCTTACGGCTGATCAATTGGAGCAATGGTTGAAAGGTTATTCATGCTTGAAGTTGCAAAATTTGAAATTCCATCTGCGTGATTTATTTATGATTAAACTAACTTTGTTATCATTCACACTTTTGAAAACTACCGTCTAATCTTACACCCACTTATTTTATGCCCTTTACCCATAGGAACCCTTGTAATGTCATTTGGACATCATATGAACACCATGTGAGTTGGCTAAGTGGTTATAGAGTTAGATTCTGGAGCGGTAGGTCCTAGGTTTGAATCCTCGTATGCGCAATATAGAATAGGCTCGCGACCTGAGGGGGGACGGCCGTGTTGTGATACCTCAACTCTACCTTCGAGCCTAAGCCATGGGGGGGTAGGGGGGGTCTCATAATGCGGTCGCAAATCTGTCCTCCAGGTCGTCCACGGAACATCCTTGTAGGGGGGTGGGAGGTAGTATTCTGGTGAAGGCACCTACGCTCAACAAACAAACAAAAACCGACCTGGTGTCAAAAGGAGGAACCTTCTGCTATTTATTGACTAGCAAGTACAAAGACTTTAAACAAGTAGTGGAACGGTGTGGCTACCATGCACAATGACCAACCAGATTAGGCATGTGCCACTTACCATGACCAAATAATTTTACGATGTCTGGTCAATGATGACAACTCATAACATGGGTCACAAATTGTCAGAGGGGAAAACAATGGTCTGGGAATACTAGATACCAACTAGCAAGTACAACGACCTTCAGTCAGCAGTAGTACGGTGTGGCTACCATGTACAATGACTGACCAAAGTAGGCATATGTACTGCCTTTGACGAAAGAAATCCGCTTGTCTGGTCAACGTCGACAACTCATACTACGAGTCCCAAATGGTCAGAGGGGGAAACAATGGTTTGGTAACACCAAGTATCAAATAGCAAGCAAAATGAGCTTCAGTACGTTGTGGCACGGTGTGGATACCATGCACAATGACCAACCAAAGTAGGCATATGTCACTGACCATGACCAAACGGTATGGCTAGCGTGCACAGTGACCAACCAAATGATGCATATGTCACTGACTATGACCGAAGAAGTCCACTATGTGTGGTCAACATTGACAACGCAGAGTGTGGTAAGTTTGGACAATTCATAACACGAGTCACGAATGGTCAGAGTGGAAAACAATGGTTTGTGAATGCTAGTTTTTGAGTAGCAAGTACAAATACCTTCAATATGTAGTGGCACAGCGTGGCTACCATGGATAGTGACCAACCAAAGTATGCATGTGCAACTGACCATGACCAACGAATTTCACTTCATGTGGTCAGCGTTGACAACTCACAGCACGAGTCGCAGATAGTCAAAGGGGGGTAACAATGGTTTGGAAACACTAGCTATTAACTATAAAGCACAAATACAATCAATATGTAGTACCACCGCGTGGTAACCATGTATAGGGACAAACCAAAGTAGGCATATGTCAATAACCATGACCAAACGGATTTCACAGTGTGTGGACAACATTGAAAACTCAGCACACGAGTCACACATGGTCATAGGGGGAAACAATGGGTTAGGAACACTAGTTATTAACTAGGAAGTACGAACAACGTCAACAAGTAGCGTCACGGTGTGGCTAGCGTGCATAGCGACCAACAAAAGGATGAATACGTCACTGACTATGACCGAAGAAGTCCATTGTGTGTGGTTAACATTGACAACTCAAAACACGAGTCACGAATGGTCAGAGGGAGAGACAATGGTTTGGGAACCCTATGCATGGACTAGAAAGGACAAATAACTTCAATACATACTGGCACGGTGTGGCTAATATGCACACCAAACATCCAAACTAGGCATATGTCACTGACCATGACAAGAGAATTTCAATATGGGTGGTCAACGTTGACCAACCATAACACGATTCACCAACGGTCAGGGGAGGAAACAATCTTTGCGGAACATCAGCTCTTAACTAGCAAGTGCAACAACCTTCAGTCAGTAGTAGCACGGTGTGGCTACCATGTAAATGACCGACCAAAGTAGGCATATGTATTGCCTTTGAGGAAAGAAATCTGCTGTGTCTGGTCAGCGTCGACAAATCATAATACGAGTCACAAATGGTCAAAGGGGGAAACAATGGTTTGGGAACACCAAGTATCAAATAGCAAGCGCAAGGAGCTACAATACGTTATGGCACGGTGTGGATACCATGCACCATGACCAACCAAGGTATGCATATGTCACTGACCATGATCAAAGAATGTCACCATGTGTGGTAAACGTTGACAACTCATAACACGAGTCACAAATGGTCAGGTTGGAAGATAATGGTTTGTGAATACTAGTTATCAACTAGCAAGTACAAATACCTTCAATATGTAGTGGCACAGTGTGGCTAAAATGCACAGTGATCACCCAGAGTACGCACATTTCACTGACCATGAACAAAGAATTTCACTTCATGTGGTCAACGTTGACAGCTCACAACACGAGTCACAGATATTCAGGGGGTGTAACAATGGTTTGGGAACACTAGCTATCAACAAGAAAGCACAGAGCTCTTCAATTCGTAGTGACACGGCGTGGTAACCATGTACAGTGACAAACAAAAGTAGGCATATGTCACTAGCCATGACCAAAATAATTTCACACAGTGTGGTTAACGTTGAAAACTCATAACACGAGTAACAATTGGTCAGTGGGGGAAACAATGGGTTAGGAACACTAGTTATAGCCTAGAAAGTAGAAATACTTTCAACAAGTAGTGGCATGGTGTGGCTAGCGTGCACAGTGACCAACCAAAGGATGCATATGTCACTGACTATGGCCAAAGAAGTCCACCATGTGTGGTCAACATTGACAACTCATAACACGAGTCACAAATGGTCAGAGGGAGAGACAATGGTTTGGGAACCCTACGTATCGACTAGAAAGGACAAATAACTTCGATACGTAGTGGCACGATGTGGCTAATATGCACACCAAACAACCAAACTAGGCATATGTCACTGACCATGACCAGAGGATTTCAATATGGGTGGTCAACGTTGACCAACCATAACACGAGTCACAAAGGGTCAGGGGAGGAAAAAATGCTTTGGAGATATCAGTTCTCAACTAGCAAGTACAACGACCTTCAGTCAGTAGTAGCACGGTGTTGCTACCATGCACAATGACCGACCAAAGAATGCATATGTATTGCCTTTGACCAAAGAAATACACCGTGTGTGGTCAGTGTTGACAGCTCACAATACAAGGCACAAATGGTCAGAGGGAGAAACAATGGTTTGGGAACACCAAGTATCAGCTAGCAAGCACACGGAGCTTCAATATGTTTTGGCACGGTGTGGATACCATGCACGATGACCAACCAAAGTAGGCATATATCACGGACCATGACCAAATAATGTCACTAAGTGTGGTAAACGTTGACAGCTCATAACACGAGTCACAAATGTTCAGAATGGAAGACAATGGTTTGTGAATACTAGTTATCTAGTAGCAAGTACAAATACCTTCAATATGAAGTGGCACAGCGTGGCTACCATGCACAGTGACCAACCAATGGATGCATATGTCACTGACCATGACCAACGAACGTTGACAACTCACAACACAAGTC
The DNA here is from genome assembly GCA_023375785.1 of Penium margaritaceum. Lineage (NCBI taxonomy): Eukaryota > Viridiplantae > Streptophyta > Zygnematophyceae > Desmidiales > Peniaceae > Penium > Penium margaritaceum. Next base: position 48,846 of record SZWC01008871.1, read on the forward strand.
ACATATAGTCAAAGGGGGGTAAGAATGGTTTGGGAACAGTAGCTATTAACTAGAAAGCACAGATACCTTCAATGTGTAGTGACACGACGTGGTAACCATGTACAGTGACAAACAAAAGTAGGCATATGTCACTAACCATGACAAAACGGAGTTCACAGTGTGTGGTCAACGTTGAAAACTCATAACACGAGTCACAAATGTTCAGTGGGGGAAACCATGGGTTGGGAATACTAGTTATCAACTAGCAAGTAGAAAGATTTTCAACACGTAATGGCACGGTATGGCTAGCGTGCAGAGTGACCAACCAAATGATGCATATGTCACTGACTATGACCAAAGAAGTCCACTATGTGTGGTAAACTTTGACAATTGATAACACGAGTCACGAATGGTCAGAGTGGAAAACAATGGTTTGTGAATACTAGTTATTGAGTAGCAAGTACAAATACCTTCATTATGTAGTGGCACAGCGTGGCTACCATGGATAGTGACTAACCGAAATATGCATGTGCAACTGACCATGACCAACGAGTTTCACTTCATGTGGTCAGTGTTGACAACTCACAAGACGAGTCACAGATAGTCAAACGGGGGTAACAATGGTTTGGAAACTCTAGCTAGTAACTAGAAAGCACAAATACCATCAATATGTAGTACCACCGCGTGGTAACCATGTACAGGGACAAACCAAAGTAGGCATATGTCACTAACCATGACCAAACGGATTTCACACTGTTTGGTCAACATTGAAAACTCATAACACGAGTCATAATTGGTCGTTGGGGGAAACCATGGGTTGGGAACACTAGTTTTCAACAAGTAGTGGCACGGTGTGGCTAGCGTGCACAGTCACCAACCAAATGATGCACACGTCACTGACTATGACCAAAGTAGTCCACTATGTATGGTCAACATTGACAACTCATAACACGAGTCACAAATGGTCAGAGGGAGAGACAATGGTTTTGGAACTTTATGTATTGACTAGAAAGGACAAAGAACTTCAATACGTAGTGGCACGGTGTGGCTACTATGCACACCAAACAACCAAACTAGGCATATGTCACTGATCATGATGAAAGAATTTCAATATAGATGGTCAACATTCAGCAACCATAACACGAGTCACAAATTGTAAGATGGGGAAACAATGGTCTGTGAGTATCAGTTCTCAAGTAGCAAGTACAGCGAATTTCAATCAGTATAAGCGCACTGTGGCTACCATGAACAAGGACCGACCAAAGTAGGCATATGTACTATCTTTGACCAAAGAAATCTGCCGTGTGTAGTCAGCGTTGACAACTCATAATAGGATTCACAAATGGTCAGAGGGGGAGACAATGGGTTGGGAACACCAGGTATCAACTAAAAAGCACAAGGACATTCAATAAGTTGTGGAACGGTGTGGATACCATGCACGACAACGAACCAAAGTAGGCATATGTCACTGACCATGACCAAATAAAGTCACTAAGTGTGGTAAACTTTGACAACTCATAACACGAGTCACAAATGGTCAGAGTGGAAGACAATGGTTTGTGAATACTTGTCATGGAGTAGCAAGTACAAATACCTCCAATATGTAGTCGCACAGCGTGGCTACCGTGCACAGTGACCAACCAAAGTATGCATATGTCACTAACCATGACCAACGAATTTCACATCATGTGGTCAGCGTTGAAAACTCACAACACGAGTCACACATAGTCAAAGGGGGGTAACATTGGTTTCGGAACACTAGCTATTGACTAGAAAAAACAAATACCTTCAATACGTAGTGACACGGCGTGGTAACCATGTACTGTGACAAACCGAGGTAGGCATATGTCACTAACCATGACCAAACGAATTTCACAGTGTGTGGTCAACATTGAAAACTCGTCACACGAGTCACAAATGGTCAGAGGGGGAAACAATGGCTTAGGAACACTAGTTATTAACTAGGAAGTACAAACAACTTCAACAAGTAGCGGCACGGTGTGGCTAGCGTGCATAGCGACCAACCAAAGGATGAATACGTCACTGACTATGACCGAAGAAGTCCACTGTGTGTTGTCAACATTGACAACTCAAAACACGAGTCAAAAATGGTCAGAGGGAGAGACAATGGTTTAGAAACCCTATGCATGGACTAGAAAGGAAAAATAACTTCAATACGTACTGCCACGGTGTGGCTAATATGCACACCAAACATCCAAACTAGGCATATGTCACTGACCATGACCAGAGAATTTCAATATGGGTGGTCAACGGTGAGCAACCATAACACGATTCACAAACGGTCAGGGGAGGAAACAATTGTTTGGGAATATCAGTTCTTAACTAGCAAGTGCAACGACCTTCATTCAGTAGTAGCACGGTGTGGCTGCCATGCAAATGACCGACCAAAGTAGGCATATGTATTGCCTTTGACGAAAGAAATCCGCTGTGTCTGGTCAACGTCGACAACTCATAATACGAGTCACAAATGGTCAAAGGGGGAAACAATGGTTTGAGAACACCAAGTATCAAATAGCAAGCACAAGGAGCCACAATACGTTGTGGCACGGTGTGGATACCATGCACGATGACCAACCATGGTATGCATATGTCACTGACCATGATCAAAGAATGTCACCATGTGTGGTAAACGTTGACAATTCATAACACGAGTCACAAATGGTCAGGGTGGAAGAGAATGGTTTGTGAATACTATTTATTGACTAGCAAGTACAAATACCTTCAATATGTAGTGGCAAGTACAGCAAATTTCAATCAGTATAAGCACGCTGTGGCTACCATGCACAAGGACCGACCAAAGTAGGCATATGTACCACCTTTTGACCAAAGAAATCTGCTGTGTGTGGTCAGCGTTGACAACTCATAATAGGAGTCACAAATGGTCAGAGGGGGAGACAATGGTTTGGGAACACCAGGTATCAACTAACAAGCACAAGGACATTCAATAAGTTGAGGAACGGTGTGGATACCATGCACGATGACCAACCAAACTAGGCATATGTCACTGACCATGACCAAATAATGTCACTAAGTGTGGTAAACTTTGACAACTCATAACACGAGTCACAAATGGTCAGAGTGGAAGACAATGGTTTGTGAATACTAGTCATGGAGTAGCAAGTACAAATACCTTCAATATGTAGTCGCACAGCGTAGCTACCATGCACAGTGACCAACCAAAGTATGCATATGTCACTAACCATGAGCAACGAATTTCACTTCATGTGGTCAGCGTTGAAAAGTCACAACACGAGTCACAGATAGTCAAAGGGGGGAAACATTGGTTTGGGAACACTAGCTATTGACTACAAAAGAACAAATACCTTCAATACGTAGTGACACGGCGTGGTAACCATGTACTGTGACAAACCAAGGTAGGCATATGTCACTAACCATAACCAAACGAATTTCACAGTTTGTGGTCAACATTGAAAACTCATCACATGAGTCACAAATGGTAAGAGGGGGAAACACTGGGTTAGGAACACTAGTTATCAACTAGGAAGTACAAACAACTTCAACAAGTAGCGGCACAGTGTGACTAGCGTGCATAGCGACCAACCAAAGGATGAATACGTCACTGACTATGACCGAAGAAGTCCACTGTGCGTGGTCAACATTGACAACTCAAAACACGAGTCACGAATGGTCAGAGGGAAAGACAATGGTTTGGGCACCCCATGCATGGACTAGAAAGGACAAATAACTTCAATACATACTGGCACGGTGTGGCTAATATGCACACCAAACATCCAAACTAGGCATATGTCACTGACCATGACCAGAGAATTTCAATATGGGTGGTCGACGCTGACCAACCATAACACGATTCACAAACGGTCAGGGGAGGAAACAATCGTTTGGGAATATAAGTTCTTAACTAGCAAGTGCAACGACCTTCAGTCTGTAGTAGCACGGTGTGGCTACCATGTAAATGACCGACCAAAGTAGGCATATGTATTGCCTTTGACGAAAGAAATCCGCTGTGTCTGGTCAACGTCGACAACTCATAATACGAGTCACAAATGGTCAAAGGGGGAAACAATGGTTTGGGAGCACCAAGTATCAAACAGCAAGCACAAGGAGCCACAATACGCTATGGCACGGTGTGGATACCATGCACGATGACCAACCAAGGTATGCATATGTCACTGACCATGATCAAAGAATGTCACCATGTGTGGTAAACGTTGACAACTCATAACACGAGTCACAAATGGTCAGGGTGGAAGATAATGGTTTGTGAATACTAGTTATCGGCTAGCAAGTATAAATACCTTCAATATGTAGTGGCACAATGTGGCTACAATGCACAGTGACCACCCAGAGAACGCATATGTCACTGACCATGAACAAACAACTTCACTTCATGAAGTCAACGTTGACAGCTCACAACACAAGTCAGAGATATTCAGAGGGTGTAACAATGGTTTTGCAACACTAGCTGTCAACAAGAAAGCACAGAGACCTTCAATTTGTAGTAACACGGCTTGGTAACCATGTACAATGACAAACAAAAGTAGGCATATGTCACTAACCATGACCAAACGGATTTCACACAGTGTGGTTAACGTTGAAAACTCATAACACGAGTCACAATTGGTCAGTGGGGGAAACCACTGGTTGCGAACACTAGTTATAGCCTAGCAAGTAGAAATATTTTCAACAAGTAGTGGCACGGTGTGGCTAGCGTGCACAGTGACCAAGCAAAGGATGCATATGTCACTGACTATGACCGAAGAAGTCCACTATGTGTGGTCAACATTGACAACTCATAACACGAGTCACAAATGGTCAGAGGGAGAGACAATGGTTTGGGAACCCTATGTATCGACTATAAAGGACAAATGACTTTGATACGTAGTGGCACGGTGTGGCTAATATGCACACCAAACAACCAAACTAGGCATATGTCACTGACCATGACCAGAGAATTTCAATATGGGTGGTCAACGTTGACCAACCATAACACGAGTCACAAACGGTCAGGGGAGGAAACAATGCTATGGAAATATCAGTTCTCAACTAGCAAATACAACGACCTTCAGTCAGTAGTAGCACGGTGTTGCTACCATGCACAATGACCGACCAAAGTAAGCATATGTACTACCTTTGATCAAATGAATACACCGTGTGTAGTCAGCGTTGACAACTCATAATACGAGTCACAAATGGTCAGAGGGAGAAACATTTTTTTGGCAACACCAAGTATCAACTAGCAAGTACAAGGAGCTTCAATACGTTTTGGCACGGTGTGGATACCATGCACGATGACCAACCAAAGTAGGCATATGTCATTGACCATGACGAAATAATGTCACTAAGTGTGGTAAACGTTGACAGCTCATAACACGAGTCACAAATGTTCAGAATGGAAGACAATGGTTTGTGAATACTAGTTATCGAGTAGCAAGTACAAATACCTTTAATATGAAGTGGCACAGCGTGGCTACCATGCACAGTGACCAACCAAAGGATGCATATGTCACTGACCATGACCAACAAACTTCACTTCATGTCGTCAACGTTGACAACTCACAACACAAGTCACATATAGGCAAAGGGGGGTAACAATGGTTTGGGAACACTAGCTATTAACTAGAAAGCACAAATACCTTCAATATGTAGTGACACGGCCTGGTAACCATGTACAGTTACAAACAAAAGTAGGCATATGTCACTAACCATGACAAAACGGAGTTCACAGTGTCTGGTCAACGTTGAAAACTCATAACACGAGTCACAAATGGTCAGTGGGGGAAACCATGGGTTGGGAAGACTAGTTATAAACAAGCAAGTAGAAAGATTTTCAACAAGTAATGGCACGGTGTGGCTAGCGTGCACAGTGACCAACCAAATGATGCATATGTCACTGACTATGACCGAAGAAGTCCACTATGTGTGGTCAACATTGACAACGCATAACACGAGTCACAAATGATCAGAGTGCAAGACAATGGTTTGTGAATGCTAGTCATTGAGTAGCAAGTACAAATACCTTCAATAAACAGTTGCACCGCGTGGCTAACATGCACAGTGACCAACCAAAGTATGCATATGTCACTGACCATGACCAACGAGTTTCACTTCATGTGGTCAGCGTTACAACTCACAACTCGAATCACAGATAGTCAAGTGGGGTAACAATGGTTTGGAAACAATAGCTATTAACTAGAAAGCACAAATACCTTCAATATGTAGTACCACCGTGTGGTAACCATGTACAGGGACACACCAATGTAGGCATATGTCACTAACCATGACCAAACGGATTTCACAGTGTGTGGTCAACGTTGAAAACTGATAACACGAGTCACAATTGGTAAGTAGGGGAAACCAGTGGTTGGGAACACTAGTTATCAACTAGCAAGTAGAAAGATTTTCAACAAGTAGTGGCACGGTGTGGCTAGCATGCACAGTGACCAACCAAATGATGCACACGTTACTGACTATAACGGAAGAATTCCACTATGTATGGTCAACATTGACAACTCATAACACGAGTCACAAATGGTCAGAGGGAGAGACAATGGTTTGGGAACCCTATGTATTGACTACCAAGGACAAAGAACTTCAATACGTAGCAGCACGGTGTGGCTACTATGCACACCAAACAACCAAACTAGGCATATGTCACTGACCATGATGAAGAATTTCAATATAAGTGGTCAACATTCACCAACCATAACACGAGTCACAAATTGTCAGAGGGGGGAACAATGGTCTGTGCATATCAGTTCTTGAGTAGCAAGTACAGCGAACTTCAATCAGTATAAGCACGGTGTGGCTACGATGCACAATGACCGACCAAAGCAGGCATATGTACTACCTTTGACGAAAGAAATCCGTTGTGTGTGGTCAGCGTTGACAACTCATTATCGGAGTCACAAATGGTCAGAGGGGGAGACAATGGTTTGGGAACACCAGGTATCAACTAGCAAGCACAAGCACCTTCAATTAAATGTGGCACGATGTGGATACCATGCAGGATGACCAACCAAAGTAGGAACATGTCACTGACCATGACCAAATAATGTCACTAAGTGTTGGAAACTTTGACAACTCATAACACGAGTCACAAATGGCCATAATGGAAGACAATGGTTTGTGAATACTAGTCATCGAGTAGCAAGTACAAATACCTTCAATATATAGTGGCACAGCGTGGCTACCATGCACAGTGACCAACCAAAGTATGCATATGTCACTGACCATGACCAACGAGTTTCACTTCATGTGGTCAGCATTGACAACGCACAACACAAGTGACAGATAGTCAGAGGGGGGTAACAATGGTTTGGGAACACTAGCTATTAACTAGAAAGCACAACGACCTTCTATACGTAGTGACACGGCGTGGTAACCACGTACAGTGACAAACCAAAGTAGGCATATGTCACTAACCATGACTAAAGAGTTTCAGTATGGGTGCTCAACGTTCACAACCCATAGCAGGAGTCACAAATGGGGTCAGAGGGGGAAAACATAGTTTCAAAAAACTATGTATCTTCTAGCAAGTACAAAGATTTTTTGTATGTATTCGCACGGTGTGGCTAGCATGCACAATGACCTACCCAAGTAGGCATACATCACTGCTCATGACCAAAGAAGTTTAGTGTGTGTGGTCAACATTCACAACTCATAATACAAGTCAAAAATGGGAAGAGGTAGAAACAATGGTTTGGGAATACTCGGTATCGACGAGCAAGTACAAAGACCTTCGATAAGTGGTGGCACGATGTGGCTACCATGCACAATGACCAACCAAAGTATGCTTGTGTCACTGGATATCATAAAAAGAGTTTCACTGTGTGTAGTCAACTTTCCTCCTTACGGCTGATCAATCGGAGCAATGGTTGAAAGGTTATTCAAGATCAAAGTTGCAAAATTTGAAATTCCATCTGCGTGATTTTTTTATGATGAAACTAACTTTGTTATCATTCACACTTTTGAAAACTACCTTCTAATGTTACACCCACTTATCTTATGCCCTTTACCCATAGGAACCCTTACAATGTCATTTGGACATCATATGAACACCATGTGATTTGGCTTAGTGCTTATTGAGTTAGATTCTGTGGCGGTAGGTCCTGGGTTTGAATCCTCGTACGCGCAATATAGAATAGGCTCGCGACCTGGGGGGGGGGGGGGGGGGGGGGGGGGGGGGGGGGGGGGGGGGGGGGGGGGGGGGGGGGGGGGGGGGGGGGGGGGGGGGGGGGGGGGGGGGGGGGGGGGACGGCCGTGTTGTGATACCTCAACTCTACCTTCGAGCCTAAGTCGTGGGGGGGTAGGGGGGGTCTCATAATGCGGTAGCAAATCTGTCCTCCAGGTCGTCCACGGAACATCCCTGTAGGGGGGTGGGAGGTAGTATTCCGGTGAAAGCACCTACGCGTAACAAATAAACAAAAACCGACCTGGTGTCAAAGGGAGAAACCTTTTGCTGTTTATTTACTAGCAAGTACAAAGACTTTCAACAAGTAGTGGAACGGTGTGGCTACCATGCACAATGACCAACCAGATTAGGCATGTGCCACTTACCATGACCAAATAACTTTACAATGTGTGGTCAATGTTGTCAACTCATAACATGGGTCACGAATTGTTAGACGGGGAAACAATGGTCTGGGAATACTAGATACCAACTAGCAAGTACAACGACCTTCAGTCAGTGGTAGCACGGTGTGGCTACCATGCACAATGACCGACCAAAGTAGGCATATGTACTGCCTTTGACGAAAGAAATCCGCCGCGTCTGGTCAACGTCGACGACTCATGCTACGAGTCACAAATGGTCAGAGGGGGAAAAAATGGTTTGGTAACACCAAGTATCAAATAGCAAGCAAAATGAGCTTCAATACTTTGTGGCACGGTGTGGATACAATGCACAATGACCAACCAAAGTAGGCATATGTCACTGACCATGACCAAACGGTGTGGCTAGCGTGCACAGTGACAAACCAAATGATGCATATGTCACTGACTATGACCGAAGAAGTCCACTATGTGTGGTCAACATTGACAACGCAGAGTGTGGTAAACTTTGACAATTCATAACATGAGTCACGAATGGTCAGAGTGGAAAACAATGGTTTGTGAATACTAGTTATTGAGTAGCAAGTACAAATACCTTCAATATGTAGTGGCACAGTGTGGCTGCCATGGATAGTGACCAAGCAAAGTATGCATGTGCAACTGACCATGACCAACGAGTTTCACTTCATGTGGTCAGCGTTGACAAGTCACAACACGAGTCACGGATAGTCAAAGGGGGGTAACAATGGTTTGGAAACACTAGCTATTAACTTGAATGCACAAATACCGTCAATATGTAGTACCACCGCGTGGTAACCATGTACAGGGACAAACCAAAGTAGGCATATGTCACTAACCATGACCAAACGGATTTCACAGTGTGTGGTCAACGTTGAAAACTCATAACAGGAGTCATAATTGGTCAGTGGGGGAAACCATGGGTTGGGAACACTTTTTATCAACTAGCAAGTAGAAAGATTTTCAACAAGTAGTGGCACGGTGTGGCTAGCGTGCACAGTGACCAACCAAAGGATGCACACGTCACTGACTATGACCGAAGAAGTCCACTATGTATGGTCAACATTGACAACTCATAACACGAGTCACAAATGGTCAGAGGGAGAGACAATGGTTTGGGAACCCTATGTATCGACTAGAAACGACAAAGAACTTCAATACGTAGTGGCACGGTGATGCTACTCTACACACCAAACAACCAAACTAGGCATATGTCACTGACCATGATGAAAGAATTTCAATATAAGTGGTCGACATTCAGCAACCATAACACGAGTCACAAATGGTCAGAGGGAGAGACAATGGTTTGGGAACCCTATGTATCGACTAGAAACGACAAAGAACTTCAATACGTAGTGGCACAGCGTGGCTACCATGCACAGTGACCAACCAAAGGATGCACACGTCACTGACTATGACCGAAGAAGTCCACTATGTATGGTCAACATTGACAACTCATAACACGAGTCACAAATGGTCAGAGGGAGAGACAATGGTTTGGGAACCCTATGTATCGACTAGAAACGACAAAGAACTTCAATACGTAGTGGCACGGTGATGCTACTCTACACACCAAACAACCAAACTAGGCATATGTCACTGACCATGATGAAAGAATTTCAATATAAGTGGTCAACATTCAGCAACCATAACACGAGTCACAAATTTTCACATGGGGAAATAATGGTCTGTGAGTATCAGTTCTCAAGTAGCAAGTACAGCGAATTTCAATCAGTACAAGCACGCTGTGGCTACCATGCACAAGGACCGACCAAAGTAGGCATATGTACTACCTTTGACCAAAGAAATCCGTTGTGTGTGGTCAGCGTTGACAACTCATAATAGAAGTCACAAATGGTCAGAGGGGGAGACAATGGTTTGGGAACACCAGGTATCAACTAGCATGCACAAGCACCTTCAATACGTTGTGGCACGGTGTGGATACCATGCAAGATGTCCAACCAAAGTAGGCATATGTCACTGACCATGACCAAATAATGTCACTAAGTGTGGTAAACTTTGACAACTCATAACACGAGTCACAAATGGCCAGAGAGGAAGACAATGGTTTGTGAATACTAATCATCAAGTAGCAAGTACAAATACCTTCAATACGTAGTGGCACAGCGTGGCTACCATGCACAGTGACCAACCAAAGTATGCATATGTCACTGACCATGACCAACGAGTTTCACTTCATGGGGTCAGCGTTGACAACTCGCAACACGAGTCACAGATAGTCAGAGGGGGGTAACAATGGTTTGGGAACACTAGCTATCAACTAGAAAGCACAACGACCTTCTATACGTAGTGACATGGCGTGGAAACCACATACAGTGACAAACCAAAGTAGGCATATGTCACTAACAATGACCAAAGAATCTCAGTATGGGTGGTCACCGTTCAAAACACATAACACGAGCCACAAATGGGGTCAAAGGGGGAAAACATAGTTTCAAAATGCTATGTATCTTCAAGCAAGTACAAAGATTTTTTGTATGTATTGGCACGGTGTGGCTCGCGTGCACAATGACCTACCCAAGTAGGCATACTGTTGTTCTTCTATGCCCCATGGCCACTGCTATGGGTTGACGGACAGGTTGGGCATGCACTGCTCCCTTGGAGTAGGTCCCCCAAACCTTGTTCGTGGTGCAAGTCCAATCGAGACACTAGAAGTGTAGCGCAACGGATAGCATGTTGGACTTAGGGACAACAGGTCCTGCGATCGAGCCTTGATGTGCGCAGGAGGTTTTTTGACCTTCTAGCACAGGGGAAGTTTCTTAGACATTTCTCCATGCATGAGGAGAGTGCGCCACTTGGCGGTCAGTGGATGCGCCAATTGGCGGACTGGTGAGGTGGTGTGGAGTGACCACCCCAAAAGTGTCACTACCCACACACCTCAGAAGCCAGGCCTAGGACTATATGTACCAGGCTCATTCCTCATTCTAATTACACAATCTGGCCTTAGATGCTCCTCACAGAGTTGTCCAACTAAGGAACAGTATAAAGAAGACACTGGTTGGTCTAAGCCCCAGGAGTTAGTCTTTGACTAGCACCTCGCGCGAAAGTGACCAAGTGTTAAGTGGACACAGTTGCTAGCAAGTGATTGCCTAGGAACTGCTCAGTGTGGAACCGTGATCCTGAGGGTGATATCTTCTCCTAGCTGAAATGCTAGGAGCGGACGGCAGGTGCTATTGTGTCGGCCCTGTTTTCTAGTCCGTTTGCCTCAGGCCGGTTGACAAAGGGTTATGGGCCCACACTGACCAGTTGTAAGGCACGCTTCGCTCAACTCTGGTACGCTCTCTCCAGGTGC